>PVIU01011045.1:0-41213 GCA_004026605.1 Ondatra zibethicus
GAGGGGGGTCTCTAGGAGGAGGGGGTATCCCAGCGGCAGGAACGTGTGGTAGATGGCTGAAGTGGGTTGTTCTGGGGCTGATGTGGGAGGATGAGGGGGTACGCTCTGTCCTCCAACCCAGACTGAATGACTTTCAGAGGCAGTGGCTGGGGAGGTGGCACTGGAAGTCCCTCAGCAGTGGGTCCCGCCCAGTCCTCCACCCAAGAAACCAGAGGCGCCCGCGGTAAGCCCTTCTTCCTGGGCCTTCACCTGATGGGGCTGCTTCCCAGGGAAAAGGAGGCCGGGCCTGTGGGGAGATCGGCGCGGACCCCAAGACCCCACATTGTCTTTCCGCAGCCTAAGCCCCCGTTCTTGGTGCCCCCATCTGGGCCTCCTGAGCCCACGCCTGTGCCACCCGGGCCCCAGGTACAGAAGCAGGACAAGCCTGAGACTACAGAAGCCCAGGGGGAGCCTGGGGGGTCCTCTGGGGAGGAGTGCGCCCCCCTTGGTGGCCGAGGCTCCCAGGAGAGGCCAAGGAAGAAGTCAAAGAAAGGAGAGAAGCTGAAGAAGGAGAAACTGAGGAGGGAGAAGCCCAAGAAGGAGGAGAGGCCGTGGGTCACCAGGGAGCCCCGCCAATCTCTGTCCAGGCGCTGGGAGGCGCGCGAAGGAGGCCATCGGCCGTGGACGCGGTCCTCCAGGGAACTCGAGTATGAGAAGCGGCAGGCCTGGGCTCCCCGGCGACGCCATGACCGTGACGACCGACCCAGACAGAAGCCCCGTGGGGGAAAGGGGCGTGATTGATCCTGCCCCTGTCCTCCTTGGTGAACCCGGTGTCCCTTCTCCCTGCAGCACCAGTAAATAAAGCTTGTGCTGCAACAGCCACGTTTTCTGCTCCTTTGTACTGGACCCCAAGGGTCGAAGAGATGGGGGTGGGTCGGCGAGATGGCGAAGTGGGTAAAGGTGCTTGCCGCTGAGCCTTTATCCTGGGACACACTCCCCTTCATTACCCTGCCCTCCATCAGCGTGCTGTGCTGTGTGACGACTGTGCAGCCTGGTTTGAAGTTCTGACCCTCCTGTCGTCTCCACCTCCAGACACCTGCGCCGCCACGTTTGCAATGTTTATTCAGGTTTGAGCCTGTGTATGTGTGTGTGTGTGGGGGGGGGTTGGGATGTGCAAGCACCCTTTACGGCTGAGCTCCCCTTTTTTGGACTTTGAAACAGGGTTTTACTCTGTAGTTCAGGATGACTCAAAGCAATTCTCCTGCCTCAACCCTCCCCTCCACACATACAAATTAGTTAACTAATTTAAAAAGTGACATGGCCTGGGAGTTTAATGCCAGCACTGGGTAGGTAGAGTTGGTCGGCTCTCTGTGAGTTCGAGGCCAGCCTGGTCTGCATATGGCCTGTACTACATATAGAAACCCTGTCTTTAAAAAGTGATGGGGATGGAGCACATCCTCACGGACTGGGTGGTGTGGGAGGCGTGTGTATGTGTGTGCAGATCTTGCACTTGAGAAGGGAGGTGACAGGAGGTCTCTCCACCCACAGACACCGCAGCTGAATGTTTGCTTATCTTTATTGGTGTTCTGACTGGAGACAAAGCAGGCGTCACCGGCAGCCGCACTCAGTGGCCACCATGTTAGGCACGTGGTGCGCGCTGATGCGTTCCTCGGACAGGCTGATGAGCAGCTTGCCCGCATAGGCAGTGGGCACGCAGCAGGGTAGGCGCCCCAGGGCAGCCCCGCGAGCCTGCATCTTCAGCAGGAGCACCACGTGGTTCCCGTAGTGCGGGTTGCGGTCGGACTGTGGCCACGCGCAGGCGCCTTGGCAGTTGTTGGCCTGGTAGGTCTCAGGGATGAGCACTGAGCGCTCTGCCCGCAGGTCTACGCTCAGTTCGCGCAGCCCGCACGGCCCTTCTGCAGCTGTCTCCACACTGCGCCCCGCCCTCCCGCGCCCTTCCCTCCCACGCCACTCAGCACGCAGGCCCTGCAGTGCCTTCAGTAGCAGCAGCGCGCGCAGCGGGTCCCCGGGGCTGTTGGAGTCGTTGGGGCACAGCGCCAGCAGGCGCGACAGAAGAGGGGGCGCAGCGGGTGGCAGACCGGGAAGGCCACGCAGTTCTGAGGCCGCCGCCTGCAGCTCCACGGCCACCCTGCGTGCCAGGCCGGCTGCCCAGGGAGCAGAGGCGGGGCCCTGCAGCGGCGTGGGGTCCCCCACGGTGGCTGCAGTGGGAGACAGCAGCAGCAGCAGGGGTTCCTCCCCATTGAGCAGGCATTCCAGCGCCGTGGGGTCCGACAGGTTGACCAGGCCCTGTGGGAAGTTGGCCAGCGCCCCAGGGTCCAGGGCCAGACGCGTGTGAGAGGCTCGGGTCGGGGGTCCCCGCAAGGCACGCACCAAGCGGGTGAGAGTCTCTAGGAAGGGGTCGGCGCTGTGTGGCAGATCCTCCGGCTCCAGGGGCAGCCTGGAATAGAGGGCAGTGAGCCAACCTTGAGCACAAGAGGCTGTGGTGGGCGCATTTCCTCCTCCCCACATCTTCTCAGTTCCAACTCCAGCCCTGCCCTGCGCACACCTGGGCGGCGGGAAGGGCCTGGTGTCCAGCTGGCCATGCGCTGGCTGCATTGATGACTGGGTAGGTGGCAGCAACAGCAGGGTAGGGGTCATGCGTGTGAAACAGCGGGAGTCAGAGCCAAACAGAAAGGCCTGCAGCTGGGCGATGCTCAGGGTGGCACCTGCGGAGGGTGAGCACGTGGCTAGCTGAGGGGAAGAGCTAAGGGCAGCCTCTTTTCACACCGTCCCCTCCCCTCTGCCCGGACCTACCTTCTCTGAGCAGCTGAAGGGTTAGGCCAGGGCCACTCCAGGCCCCCGCTGGGAAATCCACAGCCAGCACCAAATAGCGGGTGTCCCGTGTAGGGCAGAGGTTCTGTAGACATTGGGACTCTGCTGGACTGAGGAGGATGGCCAGGCTACCAGGCACCACCCGTCCCATACTGGGAGTAGACTACCTGTGTACTTGTGACCCCAGGAACCCTTATACACCCCAACCAGACGGCTGTTCCAGGATGGCCCCATGCCACTCTCAAGTACCTGTGTGCCCTGCAGTCCAGTCCCTGTGACGGTGACCTGGGGGCCGGACCCCGGGTATAGCACCAGCAGGGCCTGCTCCCAGCGGATGGCTTCCCCACGTGGAGGCTCTTGGAACTTCAGCAAGAGCATGGGCTCCCATATCACTGTGGGCCGAATACCGGTTGACAACTAAGTCTGAAGCCACTAGCTTCCATCCCTCAAGACCTGTCCTGCAGAAAGTCCCTCAGCTGGAATCTAACTGGAGATCTTCTGTGGCCATGCAGGCCTGAAGGACCCTCATCCCAGCTGTGAAGTGAGGACCTTGCTTGAAGGGACTCGGTGGGAAGGAGTTGGGGTGTTGTGCTCTGCCCACTGCAGCTCACCCATGGGTCTATGAGGCTGTGCCTGGCAGCCAAGCAATGGGACTTCCCCACAACCTCCCCCAGGTCCTTGGGATGAGCCTCAGGTTGTACCAGGCCCAAGGCACAGGGGTCCTGAACAGTGCCCATCACATACCTTCAGTCAGATGCAGGACCAGCAACTGCTGCCCCCCAGGCTCCCCCAGCCAGGCCCCAAGGTGCTGCAGGACTGGCAGGGCAGCCTGGGCATCAAGACTGCAGACTCCAAAGGTGGCCAGGTCTTGGGGTCCCCAGTGAGACTCCTGTACAGCCTCCAGGAAGGCATGCTCATAGCTGTCCAGGCCCCCTACTACCCTTAGCGGGATTCTGCTTCTGTTCCCCTCAGCTCTCAGTGTCACTAGGCACAAGGGCTCTGGGGGATTGCTGGGAGGCCAGACCCCATCCTCGAGGAAGATGAGGCCCCTGGTGCTGGTGGCTCTTTGGAGCTCTTCTTTGAGAGTCTCGGCCTGTAACACAGCCCCCATGGTCACCAGCAGTAGCACCAGTGGAGAGAGGGGTCGTCTCTGCATTGTGGTGCAACAAAGCCTGGAAGGCACTGCTTATATGTATGGCTGAGCAAGAGTGCTTGGGAGGGGCACCCTATCAACTCTGGAAGTGACCTTGGGGGACAGTGCCTGGCGCCCAGTATGCCCAGCAGGTGGGAGGTGGCCTTCTCAAAGAGTTTTCTGTCCTCAGAGACAGGCCCACAATTGCAGAATCCAGAGCTGTCCTTGAGTAGTTCCCATCTGCCCAGGGAGCCCACCTGGAGGAATCACAGAACCCCGGGTCACCCTGCCTTCAATGAAGGCATGAAGTACCTACCCATCCCCTCCACCAAAAATAAAGCCGTTAAAAACCACACTGCAGACAGGGAGACATGGGGGAGGCTGTTTAATAGACTCAGAACAGGACAAAATAGAAAACTTTCCAAGGACTGGCCCCGGGAAAAGGCCGTGCACAGGCAGCAGGGGGTGCTGGGGCCATGACTCAGTTGCCTGGGGGTGGGGGAGGCATGTTCCCAGGGCCGTCTGAGGGGAGTGGGGGCCTTAGCATGGGGGGCATAGGAGCTGGGTGCACCCCAGGATTTGAGGGGTGAACCCCTGGAGGCTGAGGGTGGACTACAGGCGCAGCAGGGTGGACCCCAGGAGGAGGCTGGGGGTGTACCCCAGGGGCCTGAGGGTGGATGCCAGGAGCTGGGGGGTGTACCCCAGGGGCCTGAGGGTGGACTGCAGGAGCAGGTGGGTGGACTCCTGGAGCCTGAGGGTGCACTCCAGCTGATGGGGGAGGGTGGACCCCTGGAGCTGGCGGGTGCACTCCAGGGGCTGCTGGGTGCACTCCAGGGGCTGCTGGGTGCACTCCAGGGGCTGCTGGGAGCACTCCAGGGGCTGCTGGGAGCACACCTGGAGCTGGGGGATGGACCCCAGATGTTGGTGGGTGAACCACTGGGGCTGGGGGGTGTACCCCAGGAGCTGGGGGATGAACTCCAGATGTGGGTGGGTGGACCACTGGGGCTGGGGGATGTACCCCAGGAGCTGGTGGAGGCATCTGGGGAGGTCCAGGGGGCCCAGAGGGAGCAGGCCCAGTGGGAGGCATAGGGGGCAGAGGCAGGCCACCAGGCGGAGGTGGGGGCAAGGCATCTGGCAGTGGTGGGCGAGGAGGCAGGCCATTCATTAGTGGGGGAGGGGGCCGCTTGACGCCTGGGGGTCCAGCTGGGAGGCTGGGTGGGGCAGGAGGCTTCTCCATCTTAAAGTGGAACTGAAGAAAAAACTGTAGGGGAGGAGGGTCAGTGACTGCAGGGGAGGAGGGTGAGAGACTGGAGTGGGGAGAGGGAGGAGTACCAAGCAAGGTCTGCAGAACCTCACCTGCTTGGTCTCTCGGTTCCAGTGGGTCCAGAACTTTCCCTCTGCCTTGTCGATCTCCCGGCTGGGCACCTGGGAGAGGAAAGCAAAAGCTGCAGTACCCCAGGGTGGAGACGAAGACAGACAGACAGACCTAATCCTGGCTGCTCCCCTCTCCTGTCCCCGGTGTGACTACCTTGAAGGCAATGGTCTCGTAGGGCTCAGCAGCCATGAGCAGGTACTGCCAGCGGCGGTCTGGGGGCTCAATCCTCTGCTCATAGGCAGACATGAAGCGGTGGCGTGGCATGATGCCCTCGGCAATCTCAGGGTAGTCAATCTGTGGGCGTGCACAGCAGCATCAGCACCATACCCAGGTGTCCACTCCACCCCCGACTGGCCCCACCTCACCTGAAACAGCAGGCTCTGCTGGCCCATCTCTGTGTCCCTCTGCTTGGTCACTGCAATACACAGGGGACAGGGCTGTTATGTGTCATAGGTGCTCACCAGAGCAAGGTCCCCCAATACAAGGCCTGTCTCTCGGCTCCTGGCCACCTTGGCTAGGATCTGAGCAAGAGAAGCCAGCCCAGCACTGATGTAAGGACAGTGTGGACAGCCTTCTGCAGCTGCAGCGCAGTGTTCCTGCTGGCTACACGGCTTTCTGATCAGGCCAGGTCACTGGGGGGCCTCTGCTGAGGGGCTCTGGGAGTGCTGACTGCAGACAACCCACCGCCCCGTCCTTCTGGAAGTTTCTAGTGGGGGACGGATGCTTATCGCCCACCTGTGGGCTGCTATGATGACAGAGGAAGCAGCGGCTGTGTCCTAGGGATGGGTGTACCCTGTGCAGGACCCACAGCCGTGGGCTGGCCAACACACACACACACCTTTGTAGCCAGGGCGGCCAATCTTCACAAACTTTTTTACCTCCACCTTGACCTTCTCAGGGGCTGGCTGGGCAGGGGCTTCCTTGGCCTCTTTGGCAGCTCGCCGGGCCCTACAAACAAGAAACATGGGTGCATGGCCCCTCCACCAGCTGCCAAGGCCAAGCACACAGGCGCCAGAGCCCCTGGCCTTGGAGCTCATGGACAGGATGAGGGCTCTGCCCTGGAGTCGCCCGAGCAGGTGGGCACCAATCACCCCCACAGTCCTTGCTCGTTAGCAATCAGCTCTGCAGTGGGACTGCCAGGCTGGGACACAGGCAGAGTAGGCACAGGGCCTTTCCCTCCCTCCCCACCCAGCCACAAAGTGAGGGCTCACAAGTTAGTCTGATGTTTCTTCCCTTGGGTGTGGGCCAGGTAGCTCCCCTGTAGAGAGAAAGAAGACAGATCACTGAAGGGGGTGGGGAGGCAGGACAGCTCTAACGGTATCCAGCCCCGACACGAGGCCCAGAATCTAGAGTTCACTGGAGCATGGGAACCTACGGGGACGTAGTGGCCATGGCGGCACTGGGGAGCAGTGACCCGCCATGCCACCCTGGGAATCTCTCTGTGGTTAGGACCAGCACACACACCAAGGTCTTCAGTGCTGACCCCACTACAGGGGTCAGGCAAGTGCTCAGGGACCTCCATGGGGGTGGTGGAGCCTAAGCTACTGCTCAGCATCCTGCACAGTTGTGGCAACTGACTCCATTGTCAACAAGGTCACTGCTGATTGCTCTGCTCATCTAGTCAAAGGGTGGGAGGCAACCTCCTGACCACCAATGGGCTCCACAGTCCTTCCCAGAAGAGAGGACCATGGCTCCATCTCCTGCCTGATCCCTTAAAATGCAGAACATTGCTGGGGACATTCACAGATCAGACTGCTGACTGCTGCCCTGACACCAAGGTCAGAGAAAGAAAAGGGTAAAAGGGCAGCTGGTCCCCAGGCCACCGTCAGTGTGGAGCCAGAGGGCCCGGCAGGAGGCCGAGGCGAGAGCTCAGAGCAAGCTGCAGTAGCCAGAGCTACACAGAAAGACTGCCTCAAGAACTGGATGGGCATACAGTTCAGCTCAGTGGCTGCTTACCCAGCATAGCTGAGAAAAAATAAAAGAATTCAACCAAACCAGACCAACACTGAGGGAGCCCTCGGCTCTGGGTGACAGGTCCAAGGCCCACCAATGTCACCTCATCAGTGTAAAAAGCCACAAGTCTGCCCAGCTGGGGACAAGGGTCAGGTGGAAGCATGTACCTCATTGTTATGCAGCGTCAGGCAGAGTTTGCATTCATAGGATCCCAGATGGTTTTTCATAAAATATGGGTCCTAGGAGGGAACACAAGTACCTGTTAGATCACAAAGCCTGGTTCTCTGAACCCAGGACGGAGGCGTTGTAGGAGGCTCTGTGTACATGGGGACAATGCCCCCAAACCTTGTTGATGTCGATGGTTTCAAGGGCCAGCTGCCGCAGGCGCTCCCTGCGGTCCCGGTTGCTCTCGGAGGAGGAGGCCACGCCCCCACTCCCAGTCTTGCCTCCAGGTCTGTGCTGGAAGTCCATGGTGCAGGCCTGGGAGCTTCAGGAGACAAGGAGAAACCTGGGAGAAAGAAGGGCGAAGGGTCAGAACACTGTTGGCACTGCTAGGACCGTGGGGCGGCCAGACACTCATGCAGCAGGCAGGCAGCCACCACTTGTCTTGTGTGTCCCAGACTGGACTCTACCTAATCCCTAGGGCCAATGTGAACCAAGTACAAAAACTGCCAGTTTTTGCTAAGCAAGCCTGAGACCCTAGTATCATTTCTTCAAATCTCATGTAGCCCAGGCTGTCCGTAAACTCATTATGTACCTGAGGCTATCTTTTCAACTCCTGGTCCCCCAAGCACTGGAACTATATGGCGTGCCATTACATCAAACTGACTCTTTGCTGTTATGAGGGGTGGGGAACAGGCAGAGTCTTACATAGCCTGGCTTCGCCTTGAACTCCCTTCATGGGGGGGGGGGCTGCTTGCGTTTGAACTCTTGATCTTCCCAAGTGACTGCAGGTATGAGCCACCTTTGCCTACTGTAACTCATTAAGATGGGATCTCTCTCCGTAGCCCTGGCTGTCCTGGGACTCTCCACATAGACTAAGCTGGCCTCAAACAGAGATTTACCTGCCTCTGCCTCCCAAATGCAGGGATTAAAGAATCCCCCTCCCCCATCTGACACAAAGGGCATAAGGAGTTTTTCCTAATCTCCCAAATTCTGAGCGCTGTCCACAGTGCTGCAGGAAGCTCTGTGGCAAGGGTTCCACCTTTCAGGCTCAGTCAAAGCCACCAGGCCATGTTCTCTTGATGGTGGAGCACTTTAAACTGTCTGCTGTAGGACTTTGGTTATAACTCAGAGCAAACTCAGTGCCCACGAGGAAAGTGGAGGGTAGTTCCTGTCACCACTGCTGGAGCCTCATACAGCAAAAGGTGTCCTAATTATCTACAATGTCACCCTGGAGTCTGCCTAGGAGGCAGGCAGGAGAGCTCAAGGCAGAGCCACTGTGAGGTCACTGGTTGTCAGTTCTGGAGGAGGAAGGGACACAGAGGCCTCTGGGGAGATGAGAGGATGGCGCACGCGAGCTGTGGGCTGGACAGACTCAGCCACCCAAGGACTGAAAAAGAGAAGCACTGTCCACATCTTCCAAAGCTACCAGGAGACTCATTCCCAAATCAGAAGGAGTCGGCCAGATGCAAGAGCAGAGTTCAAGGGTGGCAGAGTCTGCCCCCAGAATAAGAGGGCACCCAGGGCGGTGACAGGATGGAAAACTCCTTTGACATCTGGCAAAGAGGACTCCCAAGAACATGAGACTCTGGCCATTCTTCCAAGGGGACAGGGTGTCCAGCACAGGCTTGAGGGTGCAATTCAGGGGCAGAGTGCTTGTCTAGTATGCACAAAGCATCTACGATGTGTGCCTGAGGGACCTGCGTGAGTGTATCCGCTGAAGGAAAAACTCATCAGTTTTGGAGGGTGGAGGGAAAAAGGACAAAACCAGCCTGCGTGAGCACATTCCTTGGTTCTGGACAAGCACAGAGTCCTGCGAAATCTCACCACTGAGCTACCCTCTCAGCCCATGACGGATTTTCAACCTCAAAAAACACAAGCATGTAACTGTGGGGCATGGCGGTGCCCACCTTTCACGTCAGCTCTTGTTTTGGGAGGCCAAGGTAGGAAGATGGCTGGGTTGGAGGCCAGACTGGGCTTTGTAGTGAGAACCTGTCTTAAATAAGAGATAAAAGGGCTCTGGGTAGGCTGGAGAGTTGGCTCAGTAGTGAAAAGCATTTGGTGCCCTTGCAGAAGACGCAAGTTCCGTTTCTAGCACCCAAACTGGGCAGCTGACAGCCAGCTCCAGGGAATCTGGCACCCTCTTCTGGACTCAGTGGGCACCACACTCAACATGCACACACAAACACATAAAAGATAGTCTGGGGAAAGCAATGTCAACACCGGCATTTATCCTTCTGCTTCCTGCCCCAAGCTCCTGCGACAACACTTCCCCACCAAAGCGGACTGTACCCTCACACCGTGAGCAGTAATAAACCCTTCCAAATTAGACACCCAGGTGTGGAGGCACTCGCTGTTCGTCCCAGTACTGGGGAGGCAGAGGCACCACAATGTGCGTGAGTTCGAGGCCAGCCTGGTTCACACTAAAATTCCAGGAGGGCCTGAATTGTGCAGTGAAAACCGTCTGAAATAAATTAAAAGTTCTGCCAATGACTGGAGAAGTGCGACCTCACGGACCACCATAAGATGATCGATAAGGGAAGAAAAGTGGTATTTGAGAAGGTGCTGGTCTGGAGGTGGCCTGGTCCACTTTGGGAGGAAATACCGTTATCTTTCAATCCCAGCAACGGACCTACTCAGGTGGACAGGAGCAGCAGTCGCCAGGGCCCTAACTAACGATGAGGGGAACTGAGGCAACCAAGGAAGTCAAAAGACTTTCCAAGACCCGAACCACGCCAGGGGCCACAGACGCGCAGCGCCGCTACGGCCCAACGGGCCTTGCGAGAGCGCGCTCTCCGGGCGCGCGCCAGGCCCGAGGAAGAAGAATGCGCTGCCCACCCCACCCCCGCCCCCACTTCCAAACCCCTTCCAGGGGCCCCGCGGTCTGCGCAGCCGCCACCGACAAGCCGCGTAGCTCCTCACCCGCGCCCAAGGCCGCGATACCGGGCTTAACCTCCGCGACGGCGACGACTTGGCTGCGCGCACGCGCACGACGGACTAAGCGATCACTTCCGGGAGCAAATGAGGCGGAGTTTCCTGTGCGCGCATGCCCGAAAGACGGACTCGGTTTCTAGAGGCGCGAGGACAAGGAGTCTAAAGTGCGCACGCTCATTGAGTTGTCCATGAACTCTCGTTCCGCTCTAAGTCTCGTGACGCTAACTATCGCGACAAGAGGGAATCTTTGTTTCACCAACCCGGGAAGGGGCTTCGCTTAACGTGGGATGCTATGAATCTAACTTAATGCTTCACGTTTAGTGTGTTTGACGGTTACCTAGGGACGGGGGATTTCTTTCACTTCCGGCTCTGCGTGCAATCACGCCGACCCGCACGCTAGTGCCACTACACGAAAAGCTCCACAACGCGCAGGCGCAGTAGCTTTGAATGGAACTTCCGGGAACGTTCCCTGAGACTTTTGTGGCGCTGGTTGCCGCTTCAGAAAGGACGGCGGCTGAGAGTCAGGGCGCGTTTCAGTGCGCGCGGATCCCGGCGGTGTGATGCGGTACAATGAGAAAGAGTTGCAGGCGCTGTCCCGTCAGCCGGCAGAGATGGCCGCCGAGCTAGGCATGCGGGGTCCCAAGAAAGGCAGCGGTGAGCGGTTCGGGGCGCGCCGGCTCGATTCCCGGGTGGGCGGATGAGAACAGTTCCGCACTGACAACGCCCTGTGTCCACAGTGGCCAAGAGGCGGCTGGTGAAGCTGGTGGTCAACTTCCTCTTCTACTTCCGCCCGGACGAGGCCGAGGTAGGGGCGTGGGGGACTCGGGGGACCCGCGCGGCCCGGAGGCCGGCGCTCATGGCCGTGTCTCGCGCAGCCTCTCGGAGCCCTGTTGCTGGAACGCTGCAGAGTGGCCCAGGAAGAGCCCGGCGGCTTCTCCATCAGTAAGTGTGCTGGTTCCCACTGTCCCCACCCCGGACTCTGCTCCGCGCACTTGTCTCCCTTTTACTCCCCAGGAGCCTCCATTTGTCCTGGATCCTTCGTCTCCTGAGGACCCAGCGCTGCAATAGCTGATACTCTGAGTGCCACCGGGTCTGGTCTCCGCTGGTGCAATCATAGTTTCTTCCCCCACTTTCAGTGCCTATTCTTCGCAAGGATAGGTGCAGCCTGTGCAGATTTTGTTTGTATTAGAAACAGTCTGCCGCGCATAGTGCTTCTGAGGCTTTGAAGTGACACCTGTTAAACCTTCCTTGGCGATCTTTACGGTACCATCTTGTAGAGATTTGGCCCTCATGTCTTCTCCGTCATCGCACGGGGTTCTCTATCTGTACTCTTATTTTTTGCTTTTTGCATGTGGATATGGAGGTCAGAAGTCAATTTCTGGTGTCTTCACCACCCCCTCTTAAAACAATACATTTGTATATACACATACGTGTATTTGTCTATGAGTAAAAATGCCACTAAGGTCAGAGAACAACTTTGGGTAGTTGGTTCTCCTCTTCCACTATGTGGATCCCCGATAATTAAACTCTGGCCATCAGGCACGCCAACAAGCACCTTTACCTGCTTGGCTATCTCATCAGCCACACGTGGGACTTAGTTTTTAGGCTATACTGGCTGGCCAGCAAGCCCTAGGAATCTCCCCATCTGTTTCCTCAGCACTGAGGTTACAGGTGCACCCTGCTTTGACATGGGTGCTGGGGCTTGAACTCAGGTCCTCCTGTTTATTATATGTGTGCCAGGCACTTTACCGAGTGAGCCATCTCCCCAGTCCTGTTACCATTAGGGCCGACTCTAATGACCTCACATCAACCAGTTCTTATGTAATTACCCGACTTCCCAGTGGGTTCCCTTTTCATGGGTTCAGGAGTCAGGACTCTGGAGGAGCCAAGCCAGCCTGTGACAGGCAGAGAGGATGGCTTGGTAGGGTGAGAACCCTGGTGAGGAAAGCTGGGCCTTCTGGCCAGCAGGATGGGTCCAGGTGGACACCCGTCAGAGGTGGCTGGCTCCTTTCCTTTACCCCTTTCTAGGCTTTGTGGAAGACCTCAGCAGGAAGTATCACTTTGAATGCTGTAGCCAAGAGCAGTGTCAGGAGTGGATGGAGGCTCTTCGCCGGGCCAGGTGGGGCTTTGGGAGCCAGTGGGAGCTGGGTGGAAACATGGGGGAATGTGGTCAGTGAGCCTGGCCCTTTTCTCTAGCTATGAGTACATGCGACGAAGCCTCATCTTCTACAGGAACGAAATCAGGAAGATGACAGGCAAGGTGTGTAGGGGTGGGATGGGGCGGGGCGGGGCAGCCCTCCCTGGCTTTGTTCACAGTCAGTGCGCACCCCCACAGGATCCTTTGGAGCAGTTCGGCATCTCCGAGGAGGCCAGGTTCCAGCTGAATAGCCTGCCTACGGACAGGCGGACTGCTTGTATTGGTTCCCAGCTGGATGCGTTGGACTGACCTTTGCCCGGCCTCTGGCTATCTTTGAAGGTGCTTTTTATTTAGAAACGTCTCTTCAAAGCCAGAGGTCCAGAGGAGGTGGGCAAGGGCTAGGATCTTTGTTCCCATGCCATCTCCCTGCCAATACCCTTGAGTGCCCCCAACTGGGGACTGAGCCTGGCACAGCTCCCCTGTCCGTTACTGGGTGAATGTATCATGCTAGGTAAAGCTGTGAACCCCACTCCTACTGATAGAGCAGGCCATGGTGCTGGCCTTCAGTGCTGAACCCGCTCTGTAATAAAGGTACCCCTTTTCCAAGCCACACAGTGAAGTAAATGGGGAGAGGTGGGGGGCATGGGTGGCAGAACAGCTCTTCTAAGAGGTTAGCAGCTAGGCCGGGCTGGGCAGTGGTGGCACATGCATTCAATCCCAGCACTCAGGAGGCAGAGACAGCAGATCTCTGAGTTCTAGGCCAGCCTGGACTACAGAGTGAGTTCCAGGATAGCCAGGGCTACAGTGTGAAACTCTTTGTTTTGAAAAACAAAACGAAAAAGACTGGGCTAGGGACACAAACACTCATGCATGCAGGCGCATACACACACAGCTTGGGGGACAGGCTGTTTGCAGTGTGCCTGGTACTAGGCTGGTTACCCTCACTGGGGAGATGTGGAATCCTGCCTGGGTTTTGTGGGGGCACGTATTAGTGAGTCCTGGGTAACTGACCCATACCGCCTGGCTGTGAGCAACTTGAACACTATAGGGGAACCTTAGCCTCCTCCAGAGCTGTCATAGACTGTCATAGGCCCTCAAGGGAGGCGCGACAGTAACCACACAAAGACAGACCACACTGAGAACAGGCTCAAGTGAAAACAGCTTTTTATTACTGTGTCAGAGGTGGCAACAGTGTGTGAGATGCCTTGGGAACCAAGGGAGAGAGCAGTGCACCCGAAGTACAGGAAGTACAGAGGTCGTTACAAGACAGAGCGAAGCTGCATCAAGTTACAAACAGGCCAGGCTGCCAAAAAAGCTGTGTAGGTTGAGGGTGGGAACTGAGAGGTGTGTCTGGCAGAGTCCCTGTGTGGGCTAGCGTGGGAGTAGGGCTTCCTATCAGTTCCTGAGCTCAAGCCCTGCAGCACCCTTGGGCTAGAATACCGGGGACCACTGAGGCAGCCTAGCCTCATGCTAGGACCATCAGCCAAGGAACCCAGGGCCACCACGCACCATGTTCAGTTTACTATGGGTTCCCCTTTCTTGTGGGCTCAGGAGAGGACTTGGAACTGTGCCCGCCTGGAGCACCTGTGGCCCACTGGGCCATGCGGGCCACGAACATGCAGTGTCTGTCCCCTAACACTCAAGTAAGGTGGGGCAGCGACCACTGGAGCAGCAGCTGCCAAGGTGGCAGGTGGTGTGTACAGTGTTCACTCAGTGTCTTGTTCCAGGCCTGGGACTTGCTAACTCTATGGCCACCCTGCCCTGCAGCACCATAGCTAGCTGTGGTGTGGCAAGAACAGGCCTGGCGAGCATGAGCACCATGGGGGGGGGGAGTGGGGGTAGGGTAGAAGGGACACCAGCACCATCTTCACAACTGCCAAGGGAAGCAGGTAAAGGCTGAGGGGGTCAACATGACCTCCCTGCTTAGCCCACCTACCCCTAACCTGAAGTGAGCAGCATTGAGGGCAGTCAGGACTGCCTCAGCAAGCTAGGTCAGCCCTGGCCCCTTTGCAGCCACACCCAGTGCACCTGTCCCCAGGCCCAGGAAGCAACTCTTGGACATAGGCAGGTGGTGCCCACAGTGACCAGAGGCCCTGGGTGGCCCAGCACATCTGGGCCACACTCCTGCAGGGCCCCTGACCAGCTCCATTTTTTTGTGCATTTGAATAAATAAATGTATTTTTCCTCCTCACTTTTCTTTCCTTTAAAGTTCACTGTGCATTATACAATCTAAAAATAAATGCAGTCAAGTCTATGAAATTTATAAATCTCCATCACATCTCTATAAAATACTGTCACTCATCATGTGACTCTCTTATACACAGATGCCAGGGGACCCACAGTGGGCCAGCCCCATGTCACCTGGCCAGCATGCCCCGAGCCAGAAAAGCAAAGAAATACAAAGTAAATGCACTTGTCACAGGAGCCACTGAGCATTGCACTAGTGGCCCACACCTGTCAGCACCACTCAGCCCAGCCGGGCACCTAGTCCTGCCCCAGCACAATCTGTACCCACAGCAAAGGCACGCCTAAAGCCACAGGGTTAACAGCAGGGTGTTCACAGTGACAGCGGGCGAGTTCCGACGAGGGGAACCAGAAGTCAGCCCCCATCGTGCGTGCCTGGCGTGCCTTTGGTATCAGGACAAGCAGTGAGGGTGCGTCTGAGAACTGTTTGGCCATGGTCCACATCTGGGGCAGCACCCGGGGCGAAGTTGGAGATGGGTGGGCATGGGCTCGGTGGTGGATAGCACCGGGACGGAGTCTAGAGTCCTCCTGGTGGCCAGCCCGGCAGGCCAAGTCTTTATATGATTCTCTCTCACAGACACTTAGACGTCTCAAGAGGTTGCCTTGGACGACTTTGATGGAATAAAATAAGTCAAAATTGCTTATACTTTAAAAAAAAAAAAGATAAATACTTTATCTAAAACTAACGACAGTACAAACTGGACCAGTCCAGCACCTCCTGCGGTGCCGCCGATTCACAGTGGCTCCACGTCCGGCTCCGCCGGCCTGGCAGGCAGCAGGCTTGGTCCACACCGTCCTTGCATAGGTCGTGGCTGAGGTAGAAGTCCTAATTACCTGCAGGGAGGAGGAGCATGGGTTAGGTGCATTCAACATGTCCTCCATGGCTGAGCTGCCCCACAGGACACAGGGCAGAGAGGGGTGTTCCTGGTAGGTGCCTTGCTGAGCACACAGAGTGGGTTAGCTGGAGAGCTCTAGCCCTAGGACCTCAGATGTAGCTGTCGGGCTGTCCTGCACCACATGCCCATACCCTATGGAGAAGGCCAGAAGGCTGCCACCTGGCTCTTCATTCACAGGGCATGTCTACCACCATGATGATAGCAGCTCAGGGTTTGACAGCCGCTGTTCAGGGAGAGGTGGACAGGGACCTGCTCCCTGAACCTTAAACCCCAACTCTGCCCATGCTACCCATGCTACCACCTCAGGCAGCTTTCTGCCCGTAGACAAAGTAAGCCTGCAACCTCACCCACTGACTACCCCTTGTTTCCCTTGCACAGGCAGGCTGGTGACAGATGCCTTAGTTTAGAGCTAAAAATGTGACCCCAAAATCAAGGACTGCTATGGGGCAGGGGCCTCACAGTAGGTTGGGGCTACCTTGGCCACATTCGAATCTCATCACTTCAGCTGTCCTTTCAGCGGCTGGCTGAGGACCAGGTAGTCCTGCACAATGTTGGCCCTGCCTCCCTTAGCCCCCCCCTCCCCCATCTCCACGACTCAGATGCTCAGGCATCTGGCGAGCCCTGCAGCCGGCTTCTGGGCAAGAGGAGGGGTGGTTTGGCTCTAGCCTTACCTTACAGAACATGAACTGCTAGCTAAGCAAGGTCTTTATCGAGGCTTAACCCCTGAAAGGTGCGCAGCATAAGGAGGCGGCATGCCAAGGGAAACCCACACAGCAGATGGCCCCGAAGAGTTGGCCTGTGGGGTGGCGGGCGCAGCCTGCGCCAGGGCCAGCCGGGGCAGGGGCTGGTGGTGCACCGTGAAGGAGGGGCGGGAGACCTTGTGTGGAAGGGAGGCGAGCTTGACAGACAGAGAGGCGTT
Organism: Ondatra zibethicus; assembly: GCA_004026605.1. Lineage (NCBI taxonomy): Eukaryota > Metazoa > Chordata > Mammalia > Rodentia > Cricetidae > Ondatra > Ondatra zibethicus. The sequence continues at coordinate 16,564 of PVIU01011045.1, forward strand.
AGCAGGCTGCAGAGAAGCGGCAGAGGAAGGGGGTAAGAAAGCTTTGTTAGCCGGGAGGGAGGCCAGGCTCTGCAGAAGCACCGGCTCTGAGTTAGAAGCCAGCAGCGCAGGTGGAGGAGGCAAGGTGACGTTAGGAGGAGGGGGTGCATGGAGGACAGGTGGCCCCGCAGAGGGCCGGCCCAGGTGCTGAGGAGGAAGTAGGGGAGGTGGAGGGGGCGGCCGAGTCTCGACCAAAGCCGCGGCCTGAAAGGAAGAAGCCGAGGTGCTGGCCGCCGCCTGCAGCGGGCTCAGGCCCAGCGTGGCACTGCTACACACAGCCCCGCTACTGACACCAGCTCCAAACGGGTGAGCAGAGGCAGAAGGCACCGCATGGGTAAAGACACCTGTAAACAGGAGAGAAAAAGCAGCTTCAACAGGCAGCACGGTCCAGGTGGGTGGAGCAAGAGGAGCACAGTCGCCAGCAGGAAGAAGCAGAAAACAGCGTGACTCCGGTCCAAGCGCAGGCACAAGCAGCAAGCAGTGGGCTCGGTGCAGGGACACTTACCTGCCAGGCTGAGGCCCCGCCCCTCGGGCCCACCTGCCCGCCCCTGCCCAGTCAGGACTGCACCACGCCTGGCCTGTGGCCCAGGCTCCACTCCGCCCTGTGTCTGAGCAGGCCCTCTGGACTCATTCTTGCACCAGGCCCGTTTCCACAGACCGGCCATGAGGCATGTGGGTGGTCACCTCAAACAGGGGATGCCCCAGAAGAAAGAAATGCCTAGTTAAGTGCACCGTGGTCTTCTGAAAACAAGAGGCATGTGTTATAAGGCTAGACAATCTCCTTCAGTCACACCATGATGATGGCCAGCGAGGACACAGGGACACACTCCCATTATACTCTCTAGAGGGCTTGCGAGGAACCTCCAAAGCAGCTGGTGAGGAACTTGGGACTAGACGTCCTCCCTTCCTTGCCTACCTCCAACGGTTCCACCGGTCACCCCGGAGGGGAAGCTGCCCATGGTATGCGAGTTGGTCAGTCGGGTTGCAGCGGGTGACACGTGCACCAAGCCTGCAGCAGCGGGCACAGTGCTGAACAGTGACTGCAGCACAGAGGAGCCGGCCACAGAGCCCAGGTTGGCCTGCAGGGACATGGGGCCCAGAGTGAACTGGGGCCCAGGGGTGAAGGTGCTCAGAAAGGGCCGGGCAGCCTGGGCAGCAGGTGTCGTACTGCCCGCAGAGGAAGCCACAGTTACTAGACCAGGGCCACCGAGGAGGCCACCTGGAGGCACGGCTGCAGCAGAGATGAAGAGGTTGTGGCCACCCTTGAAGTCCAGCTCACGGTCGCGGCCCTTGCCTGCCCTGCTGCCATGAGGCAGTGCAACTTTGTCCGCAGACCCACACAGGGGCAAGGCTTCGCCTGACTCCTTGCCTGCATTGCCCTCGCCCTTCAGGCCACCCAGGCCCTCTGGCTGCCGCCTGCTGAGGAAGGGATTAGTCTCTGTGGTACTATCCTTGCCCCGCTGTGATGGGAAACTCAGGCTGGCCACCTCGGGGCCCTTATGGGAGAGGGAAGCACCGTCGTTGAAGCTGTGTAAACCGAGGTCTGCAGCGAGGCCCCCACTGAAGGCCAGGCCGTTGGAAGGATTGGCGCCAGGGCTTGGGCCCTCAGCTGTAGTCAGAGAGCTGGCAAAGCTTTTCCTTGGGTGGGTGGGGAGCTTGGCCTCAGCTGCAGGCTCCTCCAGAACTGGCCGGAAAGAGAACAGGGGGCTGTGGCTCAGTGCAGAGCCAGCCTGCAACGGACTGTCCACGGCCTTGGCCAAGCTGAGGTCGGAGATGGGTGAGAAAGTGGACTTCCATTTGCTGCTGTTCACAGGCTCACTTGAGGGTGCAGACTTCCTTCCCACCAAGCCACCACCTGATGGGAGAAGTCAGTGGCCATGAGCTGAGCCTGGGGCCTGCTGCTTCCTGCAATGGGGAAGTGGGCTGTGCCTACCATGTGGCTGACACACATTCTATTAGGCAGAGGTGATGAAGAGGTGAGGGGCTCATGCACTATGAGAATTCTCTTGTCTGCCCTTCCCAACTGTCCATGCACTAGATGCAGTCCCAGGCTGGCCTGTCCTGAGCATGGGGCACCCCCACACCTTCAGGCTCCAGGAAGGGAGCACATTACCATTTTCCAGCGTCTTCGGAGGAGATTTGCTTTCTAAGGAGATTGTTGCAATTTTTCTTTCAATTCTGTGCAAAGAAAACAGTCACTGATGTATGAATCTAAGTGCTCGGAGAGTATCTGAGGACTCTTTACACGCACAGCTCAGGAAATGAAAGGTCCAAAGGCTGCCCTCTGGTCCCGTGTGGAACCCCCCCCCCCCAGTAGACCCAGAGTAAGTTTAGGTCACCAGCAGTACTAGGGCCCAGTGTCTGTGCATGGGCTGTTTTGGTGGGGACCCCAGAATGCCTGTGCACATGGTGACAACTATGCATATAAAGCAGGGCGACCTGTAGGAGCTTCCCTATTCTGAGCCTTAGCCAACCTGGAGCTTAATGCAGCAGATGCCCGGCTCACAGGCAGCACACACATCCACGATGGTCTACAATGGGTCAGTGTATTTGTCAGACCTTAGAAATAACAGTGGGCAGCAATCTTAGAGCATGTCAAAGTCAGAGGCAAGGCGTGACCAGAATTCACACTCGCAGTAGTAACTCCACTGTGACACTCAAAGGTAAGCAGTGCAGCCATAATGTAGGTGGCAGAGAGGGGCATGTGATGGCTTTACTCAGGCTCAACACCCAGAAAGTTCCCACAGATACACACAGACCCCACAAGCAGCACTCCACACTGCTCAAAAAGAAAAGCAAGGTAACACCCATTGAGAAAACAGCCCAGCACCAGGGAGGTCAGGATTGAAAGATAGCTAACGGCGGCCACTTGGCCACACGATTGCCAGCACCTAGTCCAACCATCACCCTGTAGAGCTGCCCCCCAGGACTCACCGGGTACTGCTGGGCTCATCCTCAGAGCCTGGCTCCTCATCTGAGGTCAGTGGTGAGTAATGGGCCCCATTGGTCGGGCCCAGGGGCCGCTCCTTCCTGAGCACCGGGGGCTGATCGTGGTCCTGATAGGGGGTGGGGGAACTCTTCAGGGAACTCTCAGGGGATGAGATGGCTGTGATCTCCAGGGGCTGATTGATGTTGCTGACCTGCGGGATCAGGGAGGGCAGATGAGCCACAGGCCCAGGCCAGGGTTTCGGTGGCACCAGAGGGCACATCTAACCCTTGAGACCTCTGCAGTCACCAGCTCCTTGTGAGGGTACAGGTGGGGAGAGAAGGCCAGCAGGGCTGCACACCAGCCCTGTGCTGCCCAACGGCCCACACAAGTGGTGCCTCCCCACCCTGCAGTGACATGCCCTACACTTACCATGGAGTTGAGGTTGAGGGGAGACCCCGAGGACTGTGTGAAGAGGCCAGCGACAGTTGGCAGAGCCCGGCGCTTGGGGGACACACCCGTGCTGAGGCTGAGGGTTCCAGCTGATGCACGCTTCCTTCTGCTGCGTTTACGACTGTCCTGCCCGTGGCTCTGTACACAGTCCCCACGGGTGCCAGAGGTCAAGGGGCTGTGCCTGGTAGAAGGGGATTGCTTAGAGCTGGAACTGGCTGCAATGCTGAACACAATCCTCCTCTTAGCTTCATTCTCCGGGTCTGAGAAGGCAGGGTCAGAAGGCAGCTCCCCCTTGCTGGTGTCCGGCAGTGGACCTTGGGCGGTCACACTCAGGCGGGGACTGGCCGAGAGTTGGTGGGCAGGAGAGGCCGGGCCAGAGTTGCGGGACTGCGGTAGCAGAGGCGGGTGCTGTGGTGGTGTGCTGCGAGATCCCATGGTAGCAAAGAGGCTGCCAGGGCCAGAGGATTCATCAAACACAGCAGTTTCCATTCCAGAGGCCAGAGGTGCTGGGCTGTTGGCCAGGGCTCCACTGATGGCCACCGAACCAGTGTAGAAGCCTGTCATGAAGACACCAGTTAATCAAGGGACGCAAGGAGGCCAAGCCCACTCTAACAACACCTCACCCTGGGAGAAACATGCTGAGGTCGGTAGCCGCTTCCTAGGGTAGGCCAGGGCCATAGCATGGGTAAGTGTGGGCAGGCTAGGCCCCGAGGAAGACTGCATCCCGACTTCAGCCATCTGCAACCACCAGGGCACACTGCCCACACTGGGTGCTGTCCCTGCTGTGAGCCACCTGAACCTCTAGGAACCAGCTGACCTCAGCACAGCACAGCTTTCTAGAACTGTTCCAGACCTTAAGCATCCCTAAAAAAAAGTTGCCTGGCCTGGCCCTGCCCTGCCCTAGCCCAAAACAAATCAACAGGAGAGAGCTAGAGACTAGTCCCCTGGCTTCTGGTCACACAGAATCCTAGACTCAAAACCTCAGAGCTACCTGCTGGGTGGTTGTCCCAATGGGATCGTCTCCCCCGAGAACATAGCACCTAGCAGGAAGAGGTCCCTATGTGGTCAGGGTTGGGGGGTCACCTGTGGGTGCCAGTGTGAGGCTCCTGCTCCCTGCTGCACTGCCCCCTGCACCATGGGCGGAAGCACCGATCTGCTTTTCAAGTGTGGATGAGGAGTCTCGGGGCTGTGGCCCAGGGCTGGGAGTGCTCCTCTGCAAGAGAAAACCTGCCTAGTCAGGGCAGGATTGGGAGCAGCAGGCCCAACAGGAGACAGTAGGGCAGGAGGGCCGTGGGCAGGGAGGACCCAAGAGGGGATAGAGCTGGGCTAGGCCTGAGAGTCCAAGCAGAAAGGTCAGGTCACATTCGGTTAACAAGGGGTGCGACAGACAGGCACAGGGTAAGGTGGTCAGATGTCAAGGCCAGCCACAACCACATGGTGAGTTCAAGGCCAGCCCGAGTCAGACAAGACCCTGCCCCCAAAATAATGCAGAAGGAAGGCAAGGCTGCAGTTTGCCCAGCCTACCCTCTGTGAACATCAGCACTCCTGGGATCCAGCCATCAGGGGCAGCAACCCAGGGCCATGCCAGACACTGCTGTTTGAGTGGCTAAAACCCTCTTGAGAGGACTTTGTTGTTTCTTCTCTGTTCTTACAAAACACATCCAGAGCCCAACTACATGGCAACAGAATTAGCTGTGGATGCCCCCTCGGCAGGTCCCCGGATGACCACATGCTCAAACTCAACAGCATCCGACAGAGACATAAAGACTGAAGTTGAGCCTAGAGCCCCCACCACAGCCAGCGCAACCACAACCATCACAACACCATGTGGCCCAGCACACTCACCGCCCTCTCTGCGCGGCTGGGCAGCACCACACTGGCCAGTGGGATGCTGACGGGCAGCTTGTTGGGCTGCACTGTGCTGAGTGGAATGCTGACAGGAAGGCTGGTGATAGTCTCCCCATGGCTGCTGTAGGCACGCTCCTTCACACCCTGTCAACAGATGGCCATGCTCAGCTGCAGACTCACTGCAGAAGCCATCCTCAGGATATGGGCTGGTTAAGGATGCTGCCCACTCTCTCTGTTTCTGAGACTGTCACCCTGGACTGCCTGGCCTCCCAAATTCCTCTCCATCTCTGTACATACAGTGGAAGCCCCAGCCCCCTTGGTCCCACTCTAGATCCCCCAAGCAACTGGCTAAACCCCACCCTGCAAGTAAGCACCTGAACCCCAAGGACACAGAGCCACCCATGGAAGGCTGACACACCTGCCTCTGCAGCCACTCTATGAGGCCTGGGGATGCTGACCCCATCTCCTCCCCAGGCCCCCAAACTAAGCTTCATACATCCTACAGATGAGAATGCTCTCCTGTGGAGTGAGTGCTGGAGTTGCCTGGCCCACTCAGGTGACTTCTTTCATTCAGCCCTTACCTTTTCACTGCCCTTCTCTGAGGTGAGCGGCGAGGTTGCGGGGGAAGCAGGCAGTGGATCCTGGGGGCTGAGCTTCATGCTGTTGGACAAGCTGGGGCTCTGGTAAGGAAGGGTGCTCTCCTTGGCATGCTCTGCCCTGCAATGAGAGGCCAGTCACCCTTGCTGAGTTCACAGCAAAAAGCCCATTCCTCGACAGTCCCAGGGCAGCAGACGGTGTACTTACCGAGGGTGAAGCTCACTGGAAGCTGGTTTGCTAACCCCAGTGTGGTCCTGGCTCAGGTGCCGCCTCAACACAATCTTGGCAGGTGACAACCGAGTGTAGTCTGGCAAAGCTAGGCCAGACAACTTTTCTAGCCGAGGCCTGCCACTGTGGCTGGGGGTGCAGGGTACGACCTCCTGATCCAAGGGGGAGGCCAGGTACTGGGGGGTGTTCTGCTTCGACGAGGGACGACTAGCTGCGCTGCAGAGCTCGTAGCCAGCGGCATGGCCATTCATGGAGAGCTCGGGGCTCATGCTGCTGAGGTGCGGCAGGGAGATCTTGGCACAGTCCAGCTCAAGACGCAACCGCCCAGCATCGGCCTCCAGCTCGCGGCCCAGGGCACCCTTGCCACGCAGATGCAGGGACAGAGCGTCATCTGGTGGCACACAGGACTTCAACTGCAGGAGCTCCTGCTGTCGCTGGCTCTTCTCCAGCTCCACAATGCTGATCTACACGATGGGAGGTGTGTCACAGAGCAGCCTGGACTGCACCGTGAGGCCACACGCACCCCTGCTGTCCATCATCACAGATGCCCTTCTGAGGGTGGGAAGATGGGGTCTGGTGCATCACCCCAACACCCCACCTGCAGCTCCAGGCAGTGTCGCTGCTTCTCTGAGATCTGGCTCCGCAGGGCCTGCTTCTCTTTCCGCAGGTTCTCCAGAGACAGTGTGGACCAGTCCAGCCTCAGCTCCTCACACCGGGCTCTAAGCTGTGGGCAGAGACAAGATGTCAGCAGCTGAAGGCAGGAGAGCCAGTCTCTCTGGGCAGTGCACTGAATACTTCCCACAGTTGTGGCACATGGTGTCAACACCCACCCACAAGCAAGGTGAGAATGGCCTGTGTGACACAGTACAAAGGGCCCCTGGTGTGATCAGGTATGGGGTGATCCTTGCAGAGCCCAGCAAGAATGTGGAGGAGTAGATCCAAGTCCAGTGCTAAGGCACTAAGTCAGTACACCTCTGGGCTCCTGAATGGGAGCTGCTGCCCTCCATCCTGCCTGTGTACAAACCAGTTGCACCACCCCCTACGCGCGCGCGCACACACACACACACACACACACACACACACACACACACACACCAGTTGCACCACCCCCTACACACACACACACACACACACACACACACATACACACGCACGCACCAGTTGAAGGCTCTGGCTCCGCAGCTCACTGTTGTCCTTCTCCAGCTGCTCTGACTGCTCCCGCAGCTGCTGGTTGTGGGCAGAGATCTCCTTCTGGGCCTGAATCAGGTCATTGTAGGTCAGCGCCTTCACGCCCAACTAGGGATGCAGAGGACAAACCAGGGTGAGTCCCAGTGCACAGGGGACAAAGGGAACGATAATCACCATGCAGCTCTGACCTGGGTACAGCCAGAGCCACCCTCCGCTTCCAAGGTGGCCAGCCACTCTATGTCAGTCCTTCCATAAGGATAAGGGAAGATAAACTTTGGTCACCCCAGTCACCTCATCCAGTTTCTGCTGGAACAGTCTGTGGATCTCCTCCTTTTGGGCTTGGCAATGACCGAAGAGCTGCTGTGCGGTGTCCAGCAGCTGTGTGTTCTTCTCCTGCAAGGGAGGACGGGAGCAGGTGACCTCAGAGCCCACCAGGAAGCCCCGACCCGACTACTGACATTAAGGCGGAGCCCGCACACCTTCTCCTGGTCCAGAAGCTGCTGCAGGTTGGCCTTGTACTGTGGGGTCTTCGTGTAAGCCAGGAACTGCAGGTACTGGATCTTGAAGGACTCTGGAGGCACACAGCACAGTGTATGAACCAGGGCTGATGTCAACGCCCTTCCCTGACAGGAGCAGGAGTGGCGGCCAACAGACAGGAAGCTCCTGACCTGGCCTGCTGCGGGACCATCCCTGCCTGTGCCTTCACCTCATGTCCCTAAGGTGAGTCACTCACAAACAGGCAATAAAGCCTCTTCCACACCATCCAGCAGGCTTGACTAGAGCCCTACCACTTCCACAGCCCCACAGAACTTCTCCATGACCCACCTAAAAGTTTCTGTAATGCAGGCGGGGTGGGTGCCACCAGCAACGGATTGGGGGAGTGGAGCTGCGTGCTCGGAGGTAGCTGGTAGAACGGGCTATGAGGAGCCCTGTACGCATCTGCAGGAAAAAGGATTCCCCATCAGTCACCCACCATTGTCCTCTACTACCGCAGGCAACACAACACCTCAGCTTGGCAAATCTGAGCCCTGACACTGCTGTGGCATCCAGATCCCGACAAGCACCCTCTGCTGTGTAGTCACAGGCCTGGCACACAGCAGAGTCCAAATGGGGACTCCAGTGTGCAGGAGCCCACACCCATGCAGATGGAGACTCTAGTGTGCAGGAGCCCACAGTCACTTGGATGAGGACTCTGCCACGCAGGAGAGACAGGAGAGAAAGAGGCTCACCCTGGGGTGAGGCTGAGGGAGGGGCTGGGGGAGAGGAGTGCAGGAGGTCCAGTGCGCTTTGGCTCTTCTTGGACTTGCGCTCAGCGTTTGCAGCACTCATTTTCTTGGGCCGTCCGCGCTTCCGGCCAGCCATCTTCCTTCCTTTCTTGTTCAGTTTCTTCTTCCGGGCTTTGGAGGGAGATGGTTTTTTGACAGTGGCCACACCTGACTTTTCTTCCTCAGCACCAGAGTCCTAGAGGAAATAGGCAGGCAGTGAAGGGCCAGCAGGAGTACCCGCAGGGCGGCACCACTGGGTACCCTGTCTACCAGGCATGTGCAGGGAAGGGCATCTCACCGCGGGGGCCTCCGTGGCAGCTGCCTTGCTCTCTGGGACCTTGGTGGGGGTGGTTGCATTACTCTTGTTCTCTCGCTGCTGCCGGCGCCGAGCTGCTTCCTGCTCCTCCTAGAGGGAAGCAGTGGAAAAGTGTCCTGAACATGTTAGAGGCTCCATCTCCACTCCAGCATCAAAGAAATGGCCATACACATAGACACTGGGAGAGGTGCAATGCCTGACCTGGACCCCACAGCCACTCTGTGGGTAAGGCACGAGCCTGTCAGGCACTTGCAGCCCAAAACTGTCCCTGCACTGACAGCTGCAGACCCACACAGCAATGAGAACACATAGGAAATGCCAGCCATCATGGAGACTGCCACACTTGGCAGGACAGATACAGTTCCTAAACGGCTAGGCAAAGTCAGGCCACTTGTTAAGGGCTGAGCTAACCTTCATGAGGAGCAAACCTGCATGCACCAGTGGAATTGGGGATTGAGTGGCGGGTGGGGGGTTCAGCCCCTCACTGAGTATACACACTGTTCACCATCTCTAGGATGCTCGGCAGGATGAACTCCTGTAGCCCTGACAGCCCACCACTTCACCAAGTACCAGCAGGCAGTGAGCAGACATCTGCTCATGTCTCCCCAGGGAAAGTCACACGGTAGTCCAGCTCTTTGTGTCCAGCAGATGTGGCTGGAGAAGTGACTGCCATGGGGCAGACTAACCAGTCTTCCAGGTGCTGGAGACGGGCACCTTCCAACTGTTGTACATAGGTCTGGCATGGGATGCACAGCAAGGTGTAACAAAGAACCCGCTGGTAACTGGCATCATCTACAGAAAGATGGATGCTAACCCACTACAGAGCTGAGGGCCTTCAGAAAGCCTGGGAGGCAGAAATAACACTTGGTTGGGCCTAGGGACCTTGGTCACACATACCAACAGCACACACAAAGCCAGCCACCATGACCCTCATGAATGTCACAGTTGGGAGAGATGCAAACTTACCCTGAGTTTTGGATTTTTCAGACTAGAAAAATAATTTTCAAGCTAAAGAGAAGAGGAAAGAGCTTTGTTAGAAGCGAGCCGTGAGCACGGACACAGGCGGCACACAGAGATGGCATGTCCCACAAGCCGACAGGCCCACCAGCAGACACTGCAGGTGGCACAGCAGGAGTAATATACGACCCAGGGTAGCTACCCTCGAGTCGCAAATGACTGCTAAGGAACCAGGGTCAGGCCCTCCCGAGGGGACACTGGCTGCTACACTGCACAGAGGGAACTCACACCACAGCTCAGGAGTCTTGAGGGCCTCTTTCCCTACAGCAGGAAGGGCAGAGCACAGCTGCTGCTGGCTCTCAGCTGCCAGTTTACAGTGCTGACTCAGGGAGGGCACAGAACAAAAAGCAGAATTGCCAACATGCTGCCTCAAGGAGCCCAAAGGTCACCAGGACAGATGGAGAACAGAGCCTGGGACCATACACAGAAGGCTCTGGCAAGGAGAAGGTACCATGTGGGGGCCATGCGGAAGAGGCCAGCACACACCCAGGGAAGGCTGGGGACAAGGACGGAAGGGATGACAGAGACTGCAGGTCTCTGAGTATGATGCCGAAACTACTATGGCCCATTCATCAGGGGACTAAGGGCTGAGACCTAGAGCTGCCGGGAGCATGGCTGTGACTCTCCCGTTCTGCAGGGTGGCAAGCGAGGCACAAGGGGCAGTGTATTGTACTGCAGCACTGTGGGCACTCACTATGGTCCGGTCAATAGTGTGCAGGTAGTAGGAGACGGGCTTCCCGGTCCATGACACGGAGCCCTTCAGGGGTGACAGCTCCACCACACGCATAATGGTGCCGATGTCTGTGGAAGAGCAGCAAGTCAGGACTCGGCAGGAGGCCTGCGCCCCACGCCAGTGTCAGCAGCATCCCCAAAGGCTGCCCAGCTGAGAGAGGGGAGGAATAATCTGGGGCCTGTCAGGAACAAGGTGGCGAGCACACATGAACGAGATCAGGTTTCAAGAGCAGCCAGCATCAAAGCAAGCATGCACACCCTGAACTGGACCAGCCAAGCGCCTAGCCCAGGGAGACCCACAGGAGGGCTAGCCACCCCATCCCATCTCTTGAAGCGACATGTCTACAAGGGGATGTGCGTAACATACTGTGGGCAGAGTATCTGGGCAAGGGAAGCCAGGTGCCCTATGCACCACTGAGCCCAGAGCTTACCACTCAAGTTCCTGCTGTTGATCCTGAAGTTCAGAGGGGCAAAGGGCTTTGAGGAGACGATTCTGCCGCCTGCAACACAGAAGCCCATCACTGCCATGTGTGCAAAAACCCACACAGGCACACACAGCTGGAGACCACAAACTCAGGCATGAGCAATTGCCCAAGACTGGAGACAGGTGAACAATGCCTGTGCCCAGGAGACGCTAGGCATTCTTCACAAGACCCCTGGTGCTCATCCCTGACCCTGCAGCCATAGAGAACAGTGACTCTACACAGTGGTGACAACTGGGTGCCTGCTAAAAGGGTCATGGTGGAACCCAGAACCACAATAAGGCACAAGAAAGAGATTGCTATAAGCCATGTGTTCCCAGGAGGGGGAGCTGAGCCTGCCTTCAGCAGTTCCCTTAGAAACAGAGGCAGTGCAGCTCGGTGACTACCCTGGCATTGCAGCAGCTGAGAGGAGGGCTGCCATGAGTCTGAAGACAAACTGAACTAAGCGGCAAGATCCCAGTTTTTAAAAAGAGACAACCGAGAAAGACCCGGAGAACATGGCTGAGAAACTGACTGGCTGCTGAAGCCCTTGAGGCTGGAGAGGTGAAGGCAGAGGCCGGGGCAGGAGACAGGAATCAGAACTGCACCACAAGAGGCAAAAGAGCCATGCCAAACCACACAAAGACTCAAACCTCTGACAGCCACACAGGAGGAACAAACTTAAAACATGGTAGTCTAGGTGTGAAGGCACATACCTTTAATCCTAGTATGAGGCAGAGATGGGCCGATCTCTGAGAGTAGTCTAGCCTGGTCTACATAAGGAGTTCCACAACAGTCAGAGCTACATAGAGACCTTGCCTCAAAACAAAACCCAGCCTGATTCTTGTGAATGGAGCAGATTCTTTCCATATAGAAGTATTGGGGTGGAGAGGGGAGAATGAGAACATCATGAAACCCTGATTACTAGAAGAGCCCTGACTCCCACAACCACTGATAGCTAAACAAAGAGGTTCAAAAGACCGTACTGGCATAGTGATACATGTCTGTCATGACAGCACTGGGGAAGCTAGGGCAACACTGTTCTGGGACAGCTACACAACGAGACTCCTTTCTCAACACAAACACACATCTCTGAATGTGCACGCAGCTGCTTATATTAGTAAACCAGTCTCTAGCCTCCTCCATGTCCTGCTTTCTGAGCACTGTCCACCAGCAAAAGGGCCCAGCCAGACCCCAGCAGGGTCAGCTCCGTGTCTCCCGTGTGCAGGAAAGCAGCAAACACCAATGGCTCAGGCTGAAAGGCCATAGGCCAGTCTGGCCAGCACCTATGAACTGCCCTAGGCAGTGATAGGAATGACCTGCAAACACCGAGCACAAGGAGGCCCAAGGGGAAAGCCTAGTCAAGAGAGGGCCACAGGCACAATTTATTACCATGAACACCCACAAGTGGGTGTTTGTGCTGGATAGTACTAGGGCCTTCTAGGAAGAGAGAACGTCAATTGAGAAAAATGCCTCCAGCAGACTGACCTGCAGGCCAGTCCATTGGCACTGTCGTGACTGACTGGTGTGGGAGGGCCCACCATGTGCTCCTTAGGAGTGCAAGAAAAGTAGCAGTAGAAAAGTATCTGAGCCCGAGCTGAGCCAGTCGGCAGTCTTCCCACAAGGCCTCTACTGCAGCTCCTGCCCTGACCTGATGTCCTTTGGTGATGGACACAGCTCCATAGATTGCTTTGGTCATGGTGTTTGTCACAGCACAGAGAGCACATTAGCAACACTGCAGCAGCAGTTAGCAGGGTGGTCTCTGAGGGCAGAGCACTGCCACTGAAGGCTGGGGCTGGCTGTCATCAGGGCCTGGCCCACCTAACACCTGAGCACACTAGCTCCGAGGGCCAAGTCTGGTACGGGACAGTTCTGTATTCTGTCAATTATAAATAAACGCTGATTGGCCAGTAGCCAGGCAGGAAGTAGAGGCGGGACAACGAGAACAGGAGTATTCTGGGAAGAAGGAAGCTCTTCCCGCAGTCCCGCCCAGACACGGAAGAAGGAAGATGTGACCTGCCCTGACGAAAAAGGTACTGAGCCACGTCAACACAAGTTAACCTAGGACTGGATGACTCAGTCAAGGCTAATGTGGTGGTGTACACTGTGATAAAGTTAAAGGCCAGCTTGGGCTATATGACTGAGTTTAAGACTAGAATGGATCTAGGCTAGACCCTGTCTAGAATGGGACTATTTTAAAACACAAATGAAGTAAAAATATGAGGCAGGGGTGAAGCTCAGTGGGGAGCGTCTGCTGAGCACACGGGCCCTGGGCTCATGCCCAGCACCTTAAGTGATTAGCTCTAAAAGCATGGGGGAGGCTGAGGACAGGCCCTACAGCAAACACTCCTTACTTATGTGACTGCTACAGGGTTGGGAAATCAGGCAAAGAAATCAGAAAGTCTGGGTATTCCTGCTCCCTGCAGAGGGACAGTAATATGCAGTGCAGACTGCCCGGGCCTATGCAAGGGGCTGTGTGTGCTCTATGCAATGCCTTATTCATGAAATCTCCCCATCACCAAAGACTGACAGGCACGAACACATGTGCAGATACATCATGAGCTCACAAGCGAAGAGCCCTGGTGTTGGTGCTTGCAGCAGGAGACTGCTTCTGAGCTGGGTTAGCCCTTCAACCCATCTGCTGGCTGTCTGGGGTACGCTAGGGCACCAGGCCCTTCAGTCACCAGGGCATCACTTCTGCTGTGCAGCCCAGGAGCTGGGGATGGGTAGCAGGAAGCAGGTGGAGCTTCCATGCACTACCCATCATGAATAGGGGGGCTCGCTGAGGACCTCTCAAGGAAGACTGATGTAACTGCATGTTCCCCACCCCCACACTGTGGGACTAGCAGGCCTGTGGGCAGGAGGGCTGCATTACCTTCCTTCATGTTTGCGAATCGCTCCTTCAGCTGGTGATCCACCTCAGGACCAAAGGCAAAGTTATTCACAAATATAACACTGCAAAACAATGTTTCAGTTCAGTAAAACTGAGGCTGTGCACATCAAGTCCCAGCCTGGACACAGCCTGCTGCCAGTCCCTGCCAGGTGCTGCGCCCCCTCCCCCGCCCTCCCATCTGAGGTGAGCAGAGTAAGCAGGAAAGCAAGGGCAGGAGACAGAGTCCAGCACCAGGCGCCAGTTCTTCTGAAATAAAACGGGCTTCCTGGAAGCACTCCCTGGCAACAGAATCCAGGGAGGGTCTGCTCACAAAGACAGAGTAAGCACGGGGCATGAGCAAATGGAAACACTTGACAAGCAGGCAGGTGCAATATGACAAGCAGGCACCACCCCCCGACAGAAAACACAGAGGTGAGGCCCCAAAACACCTAGATCCCCTAATAGACCCCATGATGAGGACGGCAGTTTGCTCAAGGGGACCAGCACAGGGGCTGCCCGCACCCCATGTGAGACCAAAGGCAGGCCAGCACTGAGGAGGGGCTGGCACTCTTGAAGCAGCAGCCCTGCAGTACCCTCCACAGCAGCCACCCACATCTGGGGGGGCAAGAGTCAGAGGCCACAGCACAGCCAGCAGCACAGCCCACAGCCGGCCGTACCTCGTGTTGGCGATCCGTTCCCTCCACTCCTCTGAGAGGAAGTCACCTCGTTCCAGCTAAGAAAGAAAGGAACACGTTTACTCATGGGCTTGCTTGGTTCAAACCCAGCCCCCGCAGCTGCTGTGAGAGACATGGAATGAGCTGGATCTTGGGGTGGGAAGGTGACTGTGGACAGCCAGTAGACAGCTCTGCAGAGGGCAGGGCCTAAACCCCAGCAGGAAGCAGCACCCATTCGGGACAGACAAGAGGATGGGTCTAGGTGAGGAGCACATAGTGCCATGTGCTTGGCCAGCCAACCCTCTCTGCTCCCAGACTGTGCCCCCCTAAAAAAAGCAGCACCACACAGAACTTCTGCAGACCCTACAGAAATGAGATGTATTTATGTGGCCAGGAAGCCACTGGATCAACAATCCTGTGACTAGTCATCAACCACGAGGACTGTGTCCACAGATAAGGTCACCTCTGTGCACCTTGCATTAGTATATGTCTGCTGCACTACTGATCCCAAACTGCAGCCTGCCACAACCGTGTCAGCACTGATGCCCTTCCACCACCTTCAGGACACAGTGTGTTAAATGGAAACAGCTTTTTTTTCTCTCCCCTTTTTTTCTTTTTGGGTTTTTCAATACAGTAGCCCTGACTGTCCTGGAACTCACTCTGTAGACCAGGCTGGCCTCAAACTCACAGAGATCCACCTGCCTCTGCCTCCCAAGTGCTTTTACCCTGATTACCTGGAACCAGAGTCCCAAGCAATCTGGGTTTACAATTCTGCAGACCACCTACCACCCGCGGTGCGAGGCATACGACCCAGGAAAAGAACAGTCCACTCTACATGGAGGTCATGGAGGTTGGGGTAGGGTTGTTTAGTTGTTTACAAAACCCAAAAGACAGGGACATTCCTGAGCAGATGGACAGACATACAGCATAGTCTTCCAGCCACACTGGGCTGGAAAGCTGCTCGGCAATGAACAGGAGCAAAGATCTGGTGCTCTACATGCCACGCAGTGCGGGCAACACAACAGGCAAGTCTACCGAGCAGAAGTGGATCTATGCGTATCAGAGGCTAAAGGATGTCAACCGTGGGTAACGCCAAAGGCCCACAACGGGCTTAGGAGCTGTGGCTGACCCGCCAAGCTGCAGGTCCAGGGCTACCTCCCCACCCTGCTAGGACAAGGCTGTCCCCAGACAGGAGCAGCTGTACAGCCTCTGTCCTCCGGTGAGCAGAGCGGACCTGGGCTGGAACGGCCAGAGCCCTGTGTGAGCCTACCCCAGGCCAGGGCCTGCCTCTCCTCCAATCTACTCCTCAGCAACCTCTGACTCTGCTCTGCTGTACACCAGCCAGCCCTGAAGATGGGGGCTTCAGTCATTCCCCAAATGCAGGGGAGCAGCTGGGCCTAGGAGACCTGGGCTCTGGGCTCCCACTCTCCCCTAAGTTAAGCACTGCACTAGAGACCATGCCTCCATCTCCCCTGCTGCGGAGTCTGAGCTAAGCAGAGAAGCCATGTCCCTTTAAGCCCTGGGTGCTGGGTCTCTGCGTCTCTGGATGAGAAAAACCTGCAGTGTGTTCTAAGACTCCTCGGAAGAACTCCGCAAGCCCTGATGGCCTCCCTAGCTCTGCTGAGTGCCTTTGCTGTGGCTGCACAGACAGCTGCAGGCTGGCTCCACTACAGGAACCTGAGGGGTGCCTGCTGTGGCCTCTGGAGCCCCTGTTCAGGACAGACCTCTCTCCCTGCAGCTGTGCCATGTGTGGACCCAGCGTTCCTCTCCCTGGAGGCCCTACCCAGTACTGTGCTAGCCAAGCAGGCCATGAAGTTTGGGGAGTCAACTAGCTGCACCGTGTGTGTGGCCAGGGACTCTCAAGTCCTAACCATCTGGCCCAGGATGGAAGCACAGGCCTGAAGCAAGGTGTCTGCTGCTGTGTAGGAAATCTCCATACACTCCACCCTGCAGGGAGGCCCCTTCAGACAGGAAGTCCCTTGAAAATGAGCGGATGTGCTGGACCCTCCCTCCCCAGGCATACAGGAGCAGTAAGGACTGCTGAGAGACACTGTCACACCAGCCAAGCTGCCGGAGAGAGGCTTAGGTCTACTGAGCCACCTGGAAAGGGCGCTCCCCAGCCTGTCATGCTGCTTTAGGTCATGCACTGCATTCCAGGTCCCCAGCTCTGTGAGCTGTCACCCATGCTGGGGTGAGTCTTGGTGATGCAGCTGTCTGTGAGTCATTTCTGCTTCTGTAAGTGACCCCTGGAAAACTCGAGAGTTCTCCAAGCTGGGCTTTGTTGGTTCCATCTCTGGGAAACATTTGTTCATACCCCTAAGGAACAGTGTCACAGCTACATTTACCAACATGGAAAAGGGGGGGAACAGCACACAGCAGGTTAGCATCCATGAAGCAAGTGGGGAAGACTGACATAGGCCCCACAGAAGTCTGGGGAGGGCCAAAAAAGGTCCCCATGGGTGAGAGCCAGTAGGCCATGGTCAGACATAGACTCAGCCATTGCGAGAACCCATCAGCCCAGTCTGGAGAGCAAGAGAGCAGAGGCACTAAGGTCTATGGACACAGTCTCAGACGCATGCCCCCCGGGTATGCCTCAGCAGGACTGGCTGCCCATGGGACACCTCGACATAACCAACTCCCATGATGGGGATGCCTAGGCAAGCTCTAGCCAGCATTCCAGGAGTATAGGCTACTCTACTCTCTTCCAGGGTCAGGGGTCAAAGCCCAGAGACCCCTATGAGAAGATGAACTGCATATAAAGCTATACAGTCATGGCTGCCCAGGCAATGGGAAGGCAGGCACACTCTGAATACAGGAGGTTACCAAGACTGGGAATGTTAGGAAGCACCGCCAGCAGAGATGACCATGGTTCAGGGTCTGCTCCCAACTGGCTTAGGGACTATGGAGGATGAGGGGACTGCCAGACTCAATTCAGCCACTGGAGGGAGCATGTCTGCAGACCTGGCTGGGGGCAGCATCCAAGAGGCCACTGCATGGTGGCTGGCACAAGGCAGTTCTGGGCCAGAAGAGTCCTCTCGGCTATTTTTAGGGTCCCCTGGATTTTCTCCTGCGTGCTCCTGAATAGCAGAAGGCAGGGCTCACAGCTTGCAAATTCAAAGCTGCAGCACTGCGCAGGCCAGGCAGGTACCTAAAGGCCAGGAAGGTGCCTATGCAGCCTCCCGGAGAAGGTTGGGGGTCACTCAAGGTGCTGTGGGAAGCCAGAGTGGACACAATGAAAGGCAAAAAAGTTGCTTTCTATTTCTGCTGCCAGGTTGCTTCCGATGGTCACCAAGGCCTCAAGAACAGCCCTTGGCCTTAGCCCTGCTCCCAGCCACAAGCCAAGGGCCACAAGCACTGAGGCCCATGAGGGCCCAACAGTGAAAACAGCCAATATGACAAACAGCTACCAGTCACACCACTGGCTTCACCCACAAAGGCCAGGTCATCCAACAATGACAAGCAGCAGGAGCACAAGAAGCAGCAGCAGAAGCAGCAGAGGAAGAAGAAGATGACGACGACGACGACGACGACGACGAAGAAGAAGAAGAAGAAGAAGAAGAAGAAGAAAGAAGGAAGAGGAAGGAGGAGGAGGAAGGAGGAGGAGGAAGGAGGAAAGGATGAGGAGGAAGGGGAAGAAGAGGAAGAGAAGGAGAAGAAGAGGAAGAAGAGGAGGAAGACGAGAAAGAAGAGGAAGAGGAGGAGGAGGAGGAAAAGGAGGAAGAAGAGGAGGAGGAGGAAAAGGAGGAAGAAGAGGAGGAGGAGGAAAAGGAGGAAGAAGAGGAGGAGGAGGAAAAGGAGGAAGAAGAGGAGGAGGAGGAGGAGAAGAAATAATGTGCAGGGTCTTCTTGAAAGCTATGTCCTCGACCGAGAACTCTACGTGGGTGTGGAACCCACAGGCCCCACCGAAAGTGTGAAGAGTCATCATGGTTGATGACGAGGAGAGCACAATGTCTCAGGAATCCAGAACCATCTCCTGGGTCCCAGACACAGTATCAAGTGGGCCTCTCCTAACAGATTCCCAAGACCCTCACGCATGGGAGACTTCCACCAAGAAAACACGAGTGAGCTGGGATTATTGAAGGAAGGGTGACACAAAGAGCAAGACAGAGTTGTCACCGTGCAGTCTGCGGCACACAGGACAAAGGCACCACAGACTGCCTCTCCCAGCCGGCCCACAGGATGGCTTAACCAGATCAAGAACCCAAGGGTCCCAACCCCTAATGCCACAGGCTACACAAGGGTGCAGCTCATTAGGGGTGCACTTGCCCAGTCTGGAGGTCTCAGCTCCTTAGAGTTGAGCATTTGCTGACACAGCCCAGTTAGCACATGTCTAGGGATGGTGCCCGGGCCAGGGAAGCAGGAAGGCTCAGTTGGGGCTCTGCAGCTGGCTCCAGAGACTGTGCCCGGTGCCACAGAGGGCCATATGGTCACTGGTCAAGACTGACTGGGGTAAAGAGAGGAGGGGAAGGGGGCTGGGCTGGGATGGAGGCCGCGGGCATGGAGCGATGGCACTCACTGTGTATTCTGCATGCTTTTTTCCATACCATTTCATCCACTTCCTGAACTCTCGGTCCATGGTCTGAGGAAAAGAAAGCACACAATCTGTTATAAACTCGGGAAGGCTGAGGCGGTGGAGGGTCCACAAGCTCTGCAGGATCACAGCAGACAAGATACTGATACCTATCTACAGCGACCCTGCTGTGGAGCACACAATGGTGGGGGACACCCAAAAGAGGAGCTATGGGAGAGTCACAAGGTTCCCAATCCTCCAACAGAGCCCCAAGATCAAGAGCCTGAACCCCACCCTGGGAGGAATAGATGGGGTGTCCACGGGAAATATGCACCCTCTCAACTCATAGGAGCTCAGCAACACTCTCTCCCTGCCAGGAGAGCAGGGTGTGCGTATCATGGAGCTCTGCGGAGCCTGCTAGGGACACAGGCACCCTGCTTGAAGGTGCTGGGTGTCACAAACACAGAAACGCTTGGCCTGAAGGAGCTCTACCCAGACACAAAAGCCTGAAGCACTGTGCACACGTAACTGCTCACCTCCGCGTACTTGGCTGGGATGTCCGCTTTCTCCACTCCGTAGTGATGTTTGCAGTTGGTGGCCGCAGCAACCTGAAGGACAACCTGCCCCACACCTTCAGCCAGAGAGACACAGGTCAGAGTCTGTGTGGCCTCCACAGAGACCCAGTGGCCTCAGCCACATGACAATGTCCCTTGGCATCAGAGAAGAGACCATTCAAAAGCACAGACCTCCCAGCAGAAGATGTTTGCACCACTCTACAACCCACAATGCGATCTGTGAGCCTGCAACCTGCCTGCTCCTGTGTGGGGATGGCTGCACAAAGCTTAGCAGTCCCCAGGAAGGCACTTCTTCACGAAAGTCACCCCCTGGGCCTGCTGTGGCACAGAGAGCTGTCAGGCCAGCTAGCACCCTGAACCTAACAGGTCTGCTCGAGGATGGGAAACAAAGTAAGAAATCCAGAAGCTGTAACCGCCAGCGACTGGCACCTGCTGGCCCTACACAGGGAAGTCAGGCCTGCCAACACTGCTTCATGGCATCAAGGGTCAAGCTGAAGATGACCCTTCACTTGGCAGGCCACTTTCACATTTGAGATGGCACATACATGCCACCTGATTTTCTATGCTGGGCAGTGTTTTCCAGTAACAAGCAGCTCAGAACCATAGGGTAGAGAAGCCAGGAGACACACCACACAGTGCCTTAGGAGACGTAAGGCCTGGCCAAGAGGCAGCCCCTCCACAGTTTAGTAGAGTAAGCTAGTGCCTCGGGAGGGGCTCTGAAAGGTAAGGGACCCAGGAGGCTCAACCTCCAGGGTTGGGCCAGCAGCTTCTAAAAGAATTGCAGGTGTAGCTGGGCCTTTTCGAGCCTTTACCTCACACCCATGAGGTATGGGAAATAAGTCCCATGCTGGACAGTTTTATGTCAACTTGACACAAGCTAGAGTCATCTGAGAGGAAAAAGACAATGTTTCCATAAAATCATATTGGAGGCAAACTTGGGACACTGGGCATTTTCTCTCTCCCTCTCTTTTTTTTTTTTTTGGATTTTCAAGACAGGGTTTCTCTGTGTAACAGTCCTGGCTGTCCTGGAACTTACTCTGTAGATCAGGCTGGCCTTGAACTCACAGAGATCCACCTGCCCCTGCCTCCAGAGTGCTGGGATTAAATGTATACACACCACACCTGGCACATTTCATTAATTAGTGACTGATGGGCGAGAGCCCAGGCCAGAGAGGGCCCAGGCCATTATAGGTAGGGCTATACCTAGGCTGCTGATCTTGAGTTCTATAAGAAAGCAGGGTGAGCAAGTCATGTGGAGCAAGCCAATAAGCAGCATCCTCCATGCCCTCTGCATCAGTTTCTGCCTCCAGGTTCCTGCCCTATTTGAGTTCCTGTCCTGACTTCCGTCAGTGATGAACAGTGATGTGGAAGTATAAGCCAAATAAACCCTTTCCTACCCAGGTTGCTTTAGGTCATCGCAGCAATTGAAACCCTAGTGGATACCATCAGAACCACAGCCAGCCATGCAGGCAGTCCAGCAGCCCCACATGTGAGGCTGCAGAGTGTGACCAGAGGCCTCAGGACTACTGCTCTTGTTGAGAAGCCCACAAGCCAAGACCCACGGGGTCATAAGAGGGTTCAGGGGCTGTAAGGAGCCAGCAGGATTTAGAGAGGAAGCCCTAGGCAGGAGCACTAGTGGTACCAGAAGCCTCGGCTCAGCCAGTGTCCTCCCTAAAAGGTCCTAAGAAGTCCCTTGAGCATTCAAGTGCAGCCGAGGGTGCACTGAGAGCCAAGGACAGCTCAAAGACTGCTACAAGACACTCACCACTGCCCAGGTCTACAAACAGGTCATCCTCGGTCATCTTGATCTCGTCGATCATCTGGGCCACCAGGTCGAAGGAGGTCTCCCCATACACCTCAGGGGAAAAGGGCTCGTAGTTGTTGAGCTTCTCAGGGTCAGTCACAGAGTGGTTGTACACCTGCTGCAGGATGTGCCGCAGGAGCCCATTGGAAGGCCGAGTATTTAGCTTCATGGGCTGTGTGGTGCCCTTCCACTGGGGACAAGAGTGGACATGACCCATTACACTTCACAGCAGGCAGCAGCACCTGCCTGACACCCAAAACTTGGGAGGCTGAAGCAGAGGGAACACTGTCGGTCCAAGGCCAGCCTGGACTGCATAGTAAAATCCTGTATCAAAAAGGTCACCATGTGGTGGTAGCAGACGCCATTAATCCCAGCGGAGGCAGACAGATCTGAGTTCAAGGCCAGCCTGGTCTACAGAGCAAGTTCCAAGACAGCCAGGGCTCCACAGAGAAACCCGGTCTCAAAACAAACACAAAAGGGGCTGGAGCATGGATCAGTGGTAAAGAGCCTAGGGAGGCAGCCCCGAAGACCACAAACAGAAAACAACACATAGCAGCGAGAGTGCACCTATGAGTGCGCAGAGCCAGCTCTGGCATCCATGCCAACTCAGGCACTCCATCTATGTTACTCACATAAGGTCAACTCCAACTGGACCTGGTAAGCGTCCTGGCCTAAGCCCAGTCCTGGAGTCCCAGGAACCCTTCCTGACTCCAGGCTCCCTGGCAGGTATACGTCCTCCTAGGACATACCTCAGACTCTCTAGCCTTGGGGCAGGGTCTTGAACTCATGTTCACAAGAAAGCAGTGAATAGCTGCAGACTCCAACTGCAGTCTCAGGCCGGCCCTGCGAATACACACTGGCCCACCCTGGCACTCATCTACTGATCTGAGCCACCAGATCAAATTCCCTCAGGGGAGAAGGACTCAACCCCTTGGTCTCCTAGCCATGGACACTCTACCAGCCACAGCACTGGGACAGGATGTGACAAGACGGGATAGTCCAGCTGAAGGGGCCAGACCCCACGCCTCTTGCTGCCCCACAGGAGCCCGAATGTCCTCCGGTGTCCTCCGGTAGAGTGATGAAGGCAGGACCAGTGCCCAGTGGGCCATCACTGCAGAGCTGCACGAGCGTCTTAGCTCAAGGAACCATAAAGCTACCCTGTCCCAGCCCAGCCTCTCCACACAGCCACATTTTCCAGAGTGTTCCCTGACACCACAGATCCCCATAACGTCCAACACCTGCTAAAAGCCCCACTGCCCTGTGCCTTCTAGAAAGACCACTCCCTGGGTGCTCAGCGGCCAAGCTCTGCTGCCTGCACCCAGTCTGTCAGCTAAGGTGGGCAGGCAGAGCATGGCTTTATGCAGCTCTACTATGAGGAGAAACACACCCCAGCAGATGGAGCACGGCTTTATGTGACTCTATTGTGAGGAGGACACTCCCTCCCAGCAGGTAGAACACGGCTTTATGTGACTATTGTGAGGAGGACACCCCCTCCCAGCAGATGGAGCACGGCTTTATGTGACTCTACTGTGAGGACACCCCCTCTTAGGAGGTGGAGCACAGCTTTATGTGACCATTGTGAGGAGGACACCCCCTCCCAGCAGGTGGAACAGACTAGAAAATATCAGAGCAGAAGCCACAGGCTCAAAGACAGCTGCAGGGCAGAGGGAGGCAGGCTCCCAGTTCCATAGGGTGCTGATTGTCTGTACCTCTGCTGCAGCACGCAGAGATGGGCAGAGATGCAATGACCCCAAGAAGCTACTTAAGAAGCCGGCCGGGGTAGCTGGGACTTAATGTACTGCCACCCAACTCCCCTGTCTCATCATGCCAACTGCCCTCCCCGCCAATCTTTCAGCAACCAGGAGGTCCTAGTGCTTGGCTGTCCTGGGAGGTCCAGGAGTCAGTATCATGCAAACGCACAGGGGGGACTGAACAGCCTCACAAGTGCGGAGCCACCTACCAGCTGGTGGATGCTGTCGATGGCTCGGTTGTACTTGTCACACAGCCTCTGCATGCTTTCAAAACTGAGGAAGAAAAGAGAGGAAGCGTCAGTGGCTGCAATGTGCCCAGCTTTCACAGACTTGTAGGGCAGGGCAAAGCCTCTAGAGAGTCATGGGATTCCAGAAGCACCAACATGGCAGGCCAGTGAGAGGCTGCATGCTGAGACAGTCTCCAGCCGCAGGACCACGTGCAAAGGCAGTCTGGACAGGTCTCTATCCACGTGTCAGCTCCATGGTCAGACCATGTCACTAGATGAGGGACTCAAGGAAAGTCACTATGAAGACTGGACTAGGGTTGGGGAGGTGGCTCAGCAGCTAAAGTGCCTGTTGCCGAGCGTGAGGTCCAAGTAAAGCTGGACAAGGGCAGACATCTGTGGTTCCATGTTTCTAAGACAGAAGAGAGAGCTGGCATGTGTACCCCAGAAAACCAAGGGACGGTCTCAAACGGGGCAGAAGGACAGTCACCCAGACTTCCCTGTCCTCTATGAGTGTGGCACACACACACACACACACACACACACACACACACACACACACACACAGACGGAGGGAGGGAGGGGGGAGGGAGAGAGAGAGAGAGGGAGAGGGGGAGAGAGAGGGAGAGAGAGAGAGAGAAACTAAAGTGGTGATATGGAAACCCACACACCCACAGGAGCTCGGCAGCAGTCAGGGGTCCTGTTCCCTACAGAGCCACCCTCTGAGGGCCACCTTCTCTCCTACACAGCACTCACTACTTTAGAGCAAGGAAACTTCCCTCACATCTAGGCTTCTGAGCTACAAGAAGTGCCTGAGAAACCCTAGCCCTCAAGGCAGAAATATGCAGATCTAGTCACCCTGACAGGTGCGAGGCAGCCAGGGCTACCCTGTGAGATGTCTCCAAAAGAGAAAAGAGAGCAGATTTGGGGCTGGAGAGGTGGCTCAGTGATCAGAGCTCTCACAGAGGATACAGGTTGTGTTCCCAGCACCCACATGGTGGCTCACAACCATCTCTATCTCCAGCTCCAGGGGACATGACTCCCTCTTCTGGCCCCTGTGGGCACTGCTCACACACAGGACACAGATATACAAGCAGGCAAACGTTCACACTCAAAAATAAATGAAAATAGTTTTTTTTCTTCTTTATTTTTTGGCTTTTCAAGACAGCC
>PVIU01011045.1:41313-66913 GCA_004026605.1 Ondatra zibethicus
CTGTCCTGGGACTTGCTCTACAGCCCTGGCTGTCCTGGGACTTGCTCTACAGCCCTGGCTGTCCTGGGACTTGCTCTACAGCCCTGGCTGTCCTGGGACTTGCTCTACAGCCCTGGCTGTCCTGGGACTTGCTCTACAGCCCTGGCTGTCCTGGGACTTGCTCTACAGCCCTGGCTGTCCTGGGACTTGCTCTACAGCCTGGCTGGCCTGGAGCGCCCGAGTTCTGGGATTAGAGGTGTGCACCACACACAGCCAAATGAAATCTTTTTAAAAGGAAACAAGCAGAGTGCCGAGAAATGTGTGAGCAGAGGAGCCCGCCAGTCTCTGGACACCACATGCAGGAATCTGTATCTTCAGAGACAGGCCTGGGGAAGGATGGCTCAATTAGGAACTGCCTCTGGGAAGACTCCTGCACACTTTGAGCACTAGGTGAGAAACACACCTAACTCCATTTGAAGGCAGGAGCCATTATGCTTCACTTTTAAAAATAAGTTTCTATTTACTGTGAGAGTTGAGGTGCTCTGTTTCCTGGAACCTGACCTTCCCCAACCCATGATCTTGATTTGTTTATTTAGAATACCCTTACCCTCCCTGACCCTTCCCACCTCCCTTAATCACATGGTGACCATGGGATTTATTTTAAAGGTCTCTTTGTATTTCCTTCTTGCCCCACTGTCTCCCTTCTATAAATCTATGAGTGATTTTATTCCTTAAAAAGGGTCTATGAGGTGGATTAGGGGCTGCCTTCTTTAACTTGACTTCGGAAGCAGTCGCTGGCCAGCTTTTGCATGCACTGCAATAAAAATCAAGCTTGCTTCAAAATCGGTCCAAAGTGGTCTTATTCTCGCTATTGAGATTAACACAGGCAGCAGAAGCATAGTTCTGGGGACAAGGGACCACTCCATACTCTATATGCCCAGGGAGATTCTAAATGTCCAGAGCCCACAGGGAGCCCCATGCTTAAGGGTAGGGCCTCTGGGGCACTAATACACACAGGCAGCTTCCTCCCTTCCATTGAGGCCATAGCACTCCAGCATGCTACAAGGTGAACCAGGACAGGCCAGCAGCAGTCCCAGGATAGATGAAGGGACTATGGAGAAGCCAAAGCAGGATGAGGCAGTGGCGTACACAACCGCAGTCCTAGCTATTTATGAGTTGAGTCACATGAGCCCAGAAGTTGGAGGTCAGGCTAGGTAAGGTAAGAAGGCCCACTCTACTATCAATGGGACTGAGGGGTCCACATGCAAGGCCCTGGTCGCATTCCTCGCATGGCAAAAGTAAAATTCCTAGAGGTCTATCTAGGAACTTCTAGGGTATGAACTCAAAGGCAGTGAGGCAGAGACCACCCCAACTCCACAAGGACAGAGGCCCTGCCCTGGTCACCCAGCTGTCCACCTGTCCTCATCATACACCAGATGCCCTGTGGGTCCACACCCAGATGCTAGTCACGGGGCAGAGGCCCACCCAAAAGACTGATCCAAGGTCAGGCGTCAGGAGACCTTCCTAAGAGTGCAGGCAGAATCCAGAATGGAGCAGGCTGAGCAGGAGGTGGAACCTGGCCTTTCTCAGAGGAAAATAACCCAGGGACGCCGCCTCTTCTCCACCCATCTGTCCAGGGGGAGAGGGTGTGGGCAGGGACTGGCCTCACCCACACATACTTACAGTCAGTCAGGGCTGAGAACAAATGTAAAGTAGACCCTGGCAGGACCGGCTGCTTTAAAAAGGCCCTTAGCTCCCTCCCCAGCCCAGCTAGTTTCCCATGCATCAATTCAAATTCGTTCCCTGTGGAGTTCCCAGGGATGGCCCCAGTCCACCAGCTAGGTACCACTTCTACCAAAGCTTCCTGGAAGCTTTACACAGATGGTTGGCCAGGGCGTGGGCAGTCGGGAAGTAGTGCCAACAGAGCACTCACCCTCTTCCGGCTCACCTTTTGGTGTCATAGTCGATGAGGACATAGTTCTCCATGGCCAGCTTGAGATCTGGGATTTCCTCACAGACCCACCTGAAATGGAACAGAGAGCTTCTGTTGGTCTAAGCCCCATTCTCCGGATGGGGGGAGACAGACTTTATGAGGCCAAGGTCAAACAGTGCTGACACTTGGAAAAGAAACAAACTCACGTGTTATAGTAAAAAGTAAACTATTAGCCAGGCCTGGTGGCACATGCCAGCCATCCCAACCATGGCGGGTGGGGCTGACACACAAAGACACCAAATTCTAGCCAGACTGAGCTACACAATGGGACCTTTCTCAGGAAAAAAAAAAAATGGTGGGCAGGGATTTCTGGCAAGATGTCTTAAAGGGCAAAAGCGATTGTGCATAAGCCTGGAGGCTTACACAAGATGGAAGAAGGAACTCCACAAAGCTCCTCTAGCCCCATCACGGGCTGAGACTTGTGTACACACACAGACACATCAACTACACACAAACACAGTAATAATAAAAACTTTGGGGAAAGGGCTGGGTCTGGAAGGAAGATCAGGAGTTCAAGGCCATTCAAGGCTACAGTTATGTTCAGGACCAGCCTGGGATACACCAGATAGTAAAATTCATTCATTCATTCATTCATTCATTGGTTTTCGAGACAGGGTTTCTCTGTAGCTTTGGAGACTGTCCGGGAACTTGCTCTTTTACTTATTAATTTATTTGAACTTGGCATTTATTTATTTGTTTATTTATTTAGGTTTTTCAGGACAGGATTTCTCTGTGTAGTTTTGGAGCCTGTCCTGGAACTCACTCTGTAGACCAGCCTGACCTCGAACTCACAGAGATCTACCTGCCTCTGCCTTCCGAGTCCTGGAATTAAAGGCGTGCATCACCACCGTCCATCTAAAATTTAATTTTTTAAATCATTCTTTTTCTTGTTTTTTTTTTTTTTTGAGACAGGGTCTCCCTATACAAACATGACTATCCTGGAACTCACTATGAAGACCAAGACTCTACCTCCTGAGTTCTGGGATTAAATATCTATGTGCCATCATGCCCAGTGGTAAAATAAAATTTTTAAGAATTAAAAAGGGGGGGCTGGAGAGATGGCTCAGAGGATAAGAGCACTGGCTGCTCTTCCAGAGGTCCTGAGATCAATTCCCAGCAACCACATGATGGCTCACAACCATCTGTAATGAAATCTGGTGCCCTCTTCTGGCCTGCAGGCAGAATATTGCATATATAATAAATAAGTCTTAAAAAAATAAAATGTTATCTTAAAAAAAAAGAATTAAAAAGGGGAGGGAGCTGGAGAGAAGGCTCGGCGGTTAAGAGCACTGCCTGCTCTTCCGAAGATCCTGAGTTCAATTCCCAGCAACCACATTGTGGCTCACAACCATCTGTAATGAGGTCTGGTGCCCTCTTCTGGCCTTCAGGCATGCACGCAGAAAGAATAAATAAATCCTTAAAAAAGAAAAAGAATTAGTTAAAAAAAAAAGATTTAAAAAGAGGGGTATCCTACATTGAAAGTTGTAGAAGGCTACAATAGCAAGGAGCACCAAGAGGATAAAGCCCTGTTCACTACCAATGGCATCTTCTGTGCTCCCCAGATTCTTCCTCTATTCCACCTTGAAGCACATCTGTCCCAGAGGCTGCAGTAGGATGAGGTGGACCCAGGCCCACAGGGGTCAGAGGGCCTCAGGTGCAGCCCTGGCCTTCCACCTTGACAATCTCCTGCGTGCCACCGCCTGCACCCAGCTGGCTGGCCCATGAGCTCCCAGACTGCTGCTCTGCTTTTCAGCATCATGGTGGCTGGTAGCTGGCCAAGTCCAGCTGGGTGGCCTCCAGCAGTCAGAGCACTGTCCAGGGAACTACTGTGATACGGTGCTAGTGATGCATTGAACCTGTCTGCTGGCTGCAGGAAGAAAAAGTGCGGGGGTGGCCCCTGAGAGGGTGCGCATCTAGGTCTCCCTGTCTCCCACCTTCTCTGACCTGCTGAGATGGAGGAGACAGGAAAACACCTGCCCAGAGGCCCACCCCAATCCCAGACAATCTTGTCTCTGGGCCTACCCCATCCTTCTCCAGGCTTCTACCTGCAGCCCCACCTCAACCCACAAAAACGTCTCAGCTTTCACTACCAGACTTTCCAAATTTTTTTAAATTATTATTAGTGCATGGGGTGGGGTTTTGTGTGGATGCACAAGCACAAGACAGGGCGACATGTGTACCACAGAACATCTACATCTCTGGGGCTCAGAGGACATCTACAGATGGTCCTTTCCTTCCATCTCCACAAGGGGTCCCAAGGATGACACTTAGATCCCCAGGCTAGCAACATAAGTGCCGTACTCACTGAGCCAACTTACTGGCCTCTTCGCAGCCCAGACTGACAGTAAGTACACACTGTTATCTCTACGTCTGAGCACGCAATGGGAATCCACCCCTGTACAGGGTCTCAGTTCTGCAGTCTACTGGGCTTTTCTCCCATTAGCCTCTGCCCACTATTCTGGGAGCTTCAGAGGGCAGAGGCTCCTAAAGCAGGACACCAGAGCCTATCCAACAGGCAGCCGCCCTGGCACTGTGTCTCTGCAGGTATCAGGACAGAGCCCCCCAACACACACACACACACACACACACTCAGCAACATCAGACCTTAGTGGGCCTCACAAATTCCCATCTTTCTCCAATTCCCCTAAAGGTAGGGACTAATGAAGGAAGACAGGAGAGCACAGAGACACTTCCCCCAGCGCCATCTCACAGGAGGCTGCAGTCAGAGGCTGAACATGAGACCTGACTCGTCCCTGCCACGGCAGGGGAACAAACAACTGAGGTTTTCTCTGACAAGCACGGTGTGTGGCAAGGGCTGTGGCAGGCTGCCCTGCAACTTGATGCCCTACACTACTAGCCACTTGAGGAGGCCTCAGTGAGGACAGCTCAGGAAGCAGTCGCTTGGCCCCATACCCCCCACTTACCCCATGCAGAACTCACCGGATAGTCTCAATAATCTCATGAGCAGCATCGTGGTGCTTGTCCTGAAAAAGAAAAGGCTGCAGAGTGGGCTCCAGGCAACCGCACAGCGACACCCCACTCCTGTTCTGCGGTGCACACCCACAGCACCTGGACCCCACAGAGATGTTGACCCAAAGCATCTAGAGCCTGATTCAGAGCTTTCTCTCTCTGCAAACCCGATAGGTGTCGGCAAGTCCTACAAAGTCCCATCGGGCCAGTGTCCCCATTGACAGGATGGGAAGCAGACATCACAACCATGGCATCATTGTGCTAAGCCTGGCCCCAGCATGACCACTCAAGGCCAGATCTCAATCTGTTCCCATTAGATGAAGCCAAGGATGATGCCAAAGACACAGAGGGAAGAACGACAAAAGGAAACAGGAGAAACAATGCTACCCTCCCACCCACCTCGGCTGGCCAGTGGCCTCCAGGAGCTCTCCACATACCCCTCACTCACTGCACACTGGCCTAAGACCTTTGTCAGCCCCAGCTCCACCATGGAAGTGAGCTGCAGGATGATGAAGGCACAGGTAACAGTGCCTCATGAGAACACATGCCCAAACACACGAACACCATGTCCAGGTTCCCCAGGGCACAGGATCCCTCCCAGCTCTGCCAAAGTCCTGGTCATCACCCTCTGCCACAAAGGAGCTATAGACTTCCAGTGCACCCTGTCCAGTACCAGTCACAGGTCACAGTGTCAGAGAACAATTAACATAGGTCATGGACACTGGTGTGTGGGCCCTGAGTGACCCCACAACCCTAAGTCTCTAGGCAGTCTCCCACTGTGGTTGTGTGGAGGTGACCCCACTTAAGACAGGGCTTTTGTGGGGGAGCATATTAAGTATGGAAGTATAGCCTACAGGGCTTAGGAAGTTTGTGAAACTTCCATGATCCACAAGCGCTGTGAGAGAGACTGAAGCAGGCAGCTGGCCAAGTCTTGCAGGGAACCCCAGAAATCTCTATGTTGGGGTGCTCTTTCCAATGCTGGGCTGCCTTTGAGTCGCCTACGCTCAGTAAATAACCCTAGTGAACTCACGGGTCGCCTAAGCTTCACTCTGTGGGATCAGCTCTGTGGTCTGTGGTTGATGCCCTGTCTGGGGTGAGGTGACAACTGCCCACGCCTCCCCGGAGAAGCCACACAGCTAGGGCAGATTGTTACCCAAGTGCCTTACCTCTACACTGTGTAACAAGTGTGTGTGTGTTCATATGCTACTTCTGCCATGAACGCCCAGGCTCCCTCTCTCTGTCTTGTCCACCCAGATACTCTTAAGCACCTGGGCCACAAAACAGCAAGTATCCACCGTTGTGGTGCTGATCACCACTAGAGAGGTAGGCCTACATCATGCTACACCACACCAAGCCACACTCTAGGTACTCAGTTGCTCATCTCAGTTTTTTTTTTAAGTTCAGCCAATAGCTTAGGCTTGTTTCTTTTTTTTAAATTAATTAACTTATTTATTTATTATGTATACAGTGTTCTGTATGTCTGTATGCTTGCAGGCCAGAAGAGGGCACCAGATCTCATTACAGATGGCTGTGAGCCACCATGTGGTTGCTAGGAATTGAACTCAGGGCCTCTGGAAGCAGTCAGTGCTCTTAACCTCTGAGCCATCTCTCCAGCCCTCTCAGACAGTTCTTAAAGCTCCCAGGCAAGCACATCACCACCAACCATAAGCTTACACTCATAAAGGTCTTAGGATTGGGAGAAGGGGGCTTTAGAGGCAGTTCAGGGGTTAGAGCAATGCTAATCTGGTAGATGACCCAGGTTCAATTCCCAGCACCCACATGATGGCTCACAACAGTCTGTAACTCCAGTTTCAGTGGATATGCCGCCCTCCTCTGGTCTTCACATGTACTACATGTACATGGTGCACAGACACATGCAGGCAACACAACTATACACATAAAATTTTAAAAAGGGGGGGGGGCTGGAGAAATGGCTCAGTGGTTAAGAGCACTGCCTGCTCTTCCAGAGGTCCTGAGTTCAATTCCCAGCAACCACATGGCTCTGTAATGAGATCTGGCGCCCTCCTCTGGCATGCAGGCATACATGGAGGCAGAATGTTGTATACATAATAAATAAATAAATCTTTAAAAAAGAAAGAAAGAAAGAAAGAAAGAAAGAAAGAAAGAAAGAAAGAAAGAAAGAAAGAAAGGAAAAAGAAATGTCCGGTAGCAAGGTTACAAAACAAAGCCTGATCTAGTGGTGCACACCTGTGCCCCAGCACACTGAATGGTGCAGACAGGTGGACTGGGAATTCAAGGGCTCCTGAGCTGCGTGGAGCTCAGGGCTGGCCTGGAATGAGAAAGACTATTGAAAGGAGGGGAGGGGGCAAGCTGGGCATGGTGGCTAGGGCTAACCTAGGTAGATCTCTGTGATTTTGAGACTAGCCCAGCCTACAGAGATAGGACAGCCAGAGCGGTTACTCAAAGAAACCCTGTTTCCAAACAACAACAAAAACAATAAAAAAAAATTAAAAAAAAAAAAGAAGAATGGGGAGGGGAAGGGAGGAATCCACTTGGCTAGGGCGACACACTGCACACTGCTGGTCTTCCTTCTATGGCCCTCAACAGAGGGTCTGGAGGGACGCGCCTCAGCAGCAGATGCTCACCTGCCATGAATAAGGCCCTAGGTTTCAGCCAACTCTATCAGCAAAAACTGCAACATAGGAATACTGGTGCGGGCCTGTGTACTCAGGAGGCTCAGGCAGGAAGCTGGGGACCCTGCAGGCAGCCTGATCACTCACGGTCTCGCTCACCCTCTGCAAGTTTCCAACACTAT
The DNA here is from genome assembly GCA_004026605.1 of Ondatra zibethicus. Classification (NCBI taxonomy): domain Eukaryota; kingdom Metazoa; phylum Chordata; class Mammalia; order Rodentia; family Cricetidae; genus Ondatra; species Ondatra zibethicus. The sequence goes on from PVIU01011045.1 coordinate 49,032, forward strand.
GCTCCAACCCAGTCCTTGGTTTTCTGAGTCTCAAGGTTCTCCTGTCTCCATCTCCAAAGTGCTGATACCAAGTGTTGGGATTACCTTGTAGGATTTTTGTTTCATTTTGTTTTTTGAGACAGGGTCTCTCTGTGTAGCCCTAGCTGTCCTGGAACTCGCTCTGTAGCCCCGACTAGCCTCAAACTCACAGAGATCTGCCTGCCTTTGCTTCCCAAGTGCTGGGATTTAAGGTGTGCACCACTACTACCCAGCCCTTGTACGGTTCTTGAAGCTTCCCAAGTACTGAGAACTAAGCACTATTGTTTGTTGGGCCCTACCATGTCCATAGACAATCCTGAACTGTGCAAACTAAGAGGCACAGATTCTGTTCAGCTATGGCTACACACTGCCATTCATTGATCTCTAGGAAAGGATAGGCATGCAACCACCTGGGAAGGGAGTATTCTGGGCACAGCCCCAAGAGTCTGGGTTTCTGAGAGGTGCTGATCTCTTTATATAGGGACAGCCCCTACCAGTCATCCTCCACTGGTTACCACATCTGACACAACATCAGGAATTCACTGCTGGCTGGCCAAGCCATTTTATCTTTTTCTCTCTCCCAGGGCTAGGGATGCAGCCCTGAGTCTCGTAAACACTAGGAAGGTCACCTACTGAGCAATTTCAGTCCTTTTTGGATTTGTAAGCAGGATCATCCATGTAGACTAGACTAGCCTGAAATGCCTAATCCTGCCCTGGCCTCCTGGGTGCTGCTGAAGTCACGGACATGTGCCAACCACACTCTTCTCACCAATACCACAATAATCCGATTCTTCCACAAGACATCCAAGTGAAGCTGGACATGGTGGCACACGCCTTTAATCCCAGAATTTGGGCGGCAGAGGCAGGCCTATAGTTCAAGGCCAGCCTAGTCAACATTGTGAGTTCCAGGACAGCCAGGGCTACACAGAGAAAGAAACCCTGTCTCTGGGGGAAGGCGAGGATGAACCACTCCTATGTGGTTCCCCAAATAACATCACAGCAGGAGTCACACAGCAAGCTGTCAGAGGCTGTTCCAAACCTCCTCCTGGACTTGCTCCCCCCAGGGACTATCAGTTGCTCAGACGGAAGGCAAAATGAGCAACAGAGCCAGAGCATAGCCTGCACAAGGGCAAGAGGGGCAGGACCTTCACGCAGGGCTGTGTTCGAGGATCAGCACAAAGGAGTCAGTCAACATCCCATCCCAGCCTGAGGGAGACAGAACATGACCACAGGGAACCCCAGGAGGCAACAGAAGCATGCATCCTGCAGAGAAGCCTGAAGAGTGACCTCAGGCATTAGCAAACATGGTCCCACATGAAGGGGGACTAAGGATCCTGCTTCCAGATGGGCAGCTCAGTCAGATGTGTAACACCAAACGTCCTTGATGTCCCACATGGTCCTAAACACTGTACCTCATAGGAGGAAGGAGACCATTAGAAAAGGCCATGGAGATATGGCATACACACGCTATCTGATGGGCTGCCCCAAGAATCACACCACATTCCAGATACACATATATAGAAAGAAGAGAGTTCAGTACGTAACTTTTCTGCTAGCTTTAGAGTGGAGTCTCACAACGCTATCCAGGCTGGCCTCCAACTCACGGGCTCAAGCAATCTTCCTGCCCCACCCTCCCAAGCAGCTGGAACCACAGATATACCCAGCCTGGAGAACATTTTTTTTAGACTTGACCCTGAACTCTAAAGTCCACAAAGGGAGCCAGGGCATGGCCAGCTCCTGGCCACTAATTCACAGCCAGACAGAGACACTCAGCTTCCTACAGCCTGCCTTCCTGAAGGTAGGAGAGATGGGGATTCAGAGGTCCACAGGAGGACAAGTGTCCTTGCTCAACTACAAGGACAGAGATGAGGCCACAGAAAGCCTGTCCATCTGTACCAGCTGCCAGCCCTGCAGGCAGAAGGGCTTCTGCTGAACAGTTCATGCGAAGCTGGCCTCTACAGTCTTCAAGGGGGAGTGGCACCACCTATCCAGGCCTATCAAGTGACACAGGTGAGTCACTTGCTAAGAGTGACTGCATGCTCACCACCAGAACACCTCCTTACTACAGGCCACTCCTCCCTCAGGGTGTGAGGGAAAGGGTAGGGCTCAGTTACCCTTGTTTTAGGAGAGTTGAGACAAGCACTGAGAGAAAGGCAAGCAGCCCTGCCCAGACAACAGCGAGACAGGGGCACCCTGCACCCCGGCAGCTGCAAGTACCTGGCACAGGAACTGTAGAGAGGCCAGGAGCTCAAAGCACTTGCTCTGCAATCAGAAAGGACAGTAGGAAGTTAGGCACCCTGAAAGCACCTGTAGCCCAGATGGGGTGTGGAGACTGGGTACTAGAATTTGCTAGCTTCCAGCCTAGCTGAGAAGGCTCAATCATCATGTCTAGCAAAAGACCCAGTCTCAAAGGAAGATGATGACAGAGGACACATGGCAACCTCTTCTAGCCTCCACACTCCACAGTGCGTATGTGTGCACAGTAAAATTTCAGTAAATTAAAAAAAAAAATCAATCTCTCTAAAAACTACCTGGTGCATATAAATGCCCTATCAACCTTGGTGCCACACCAGTTCTTATCCTGTCACTCCATCCTAGGCTGAAGTTGAAACAAGTCCTTACCCAGGGGCCTTAGACCTGGAACCTCCCCAAGCTCAAACACTGCAAGCCAGCGCAACACACACACACGTGTGCGATAAAGTCACAGTGTGGAGCTCCACAAAAGGAGACGTCAGAACAGATAGTTCTGAGACAGAAAGTATATTCTTGTGTGCTGGAAACAGATGACTACTCATGGGGGTGATGAGCTGGTCTAGAACTAGACAGTTGTAATAGCTGCCTGACCTGTGAATATTCTGCAGATCCTGACCAGCACTTTGAATGCATGAACTGTACTAGGTGCTAATCAGGTCTTAACAGAACTGTTGGGGTACTGAGAAGAAACCCAAAGCTTCCCAAAGGCAGGGCGGGTGCTTACTGAGCTCAGAGGGTATAACACTCTCTACTGTGCACAGGCTGGGCTCCCATCCCCAACATGACATAAACCAGGCAGTTGTCTGGAAGACAGAGTCAAGAGTCCATAGACACAGAGAGAGAGGGGTTGGGGAAGAGAAGAAGGGGAGAAGAAAGGAGATTGCATGAAGCTCCCTTCCCCGGTAGCTCTGCCCTGCCTATGGGATGCCCACTCTACCAGCAGAGCAGTCTGTGCAGGACTTCAGGAGGCTGTCACGTGTCTTCTCACACTTCAGCCCCAGAGGAGCTGGTGTCCACACAGCCCAGACACCTGTGTTTGTCTGAATCAAGCTAGCAACAAGGTGGGCATCTGTACTGCACAGGGCCAGACCATGTTCGGGAACCAATGAACCTGGCTTGCATTCTGGGGACCCTGGGGAAGATGACAGGACTGCCCCAGCAAACAGAGATATGGAGCAGCTGATCTGTGCCCCGAACTTCAGGCAACAGTGTGTGGTCTTTCTGCACACCACTGACACCCTGAACCAAGTTCTGCAGGGGCCAGTGTCGGAGCCTCCCCTCTTCCAGTTGTGGCAACCACAAACGTCCCTAGACATCACCAAGTGTCAGTTCGGGGCAGTGAGAACGGCTGGGTAATCAGTCTCCATAAGGCAGAAGCAAGTCTGCCCAAGAGTCATGCATCGCACAGGAGGCTCCTCACTCACCTAAGGATCTCACTTTGTAAGAGCGAGCACACAGGAACATTCCTGGGTGCATGAACCTATAATTACCCCCAAATAAAATAGCTAACGTGAAGCCAGCGTGGCATCTCATGGCCATATTCACAGCACTTGGGAGAATGAGACAACTGCTCAGAGTTTGAAGTCAGCCTGGGCTACTTGGTAAGTACCAAACTACCCTGAATACAGAATCAGACCATCTCAGAAAAGAAACAAAAAGGTCTAACTTGAAAAAGGGCAGTGCTTCCACACCAGGGAAGCCCAGCTGGGGTTCCCCGGCAGCTCCCAGTCTCTTTATGAACAGAGTAAGTGGCCTAAGGTTTCAATGTTTCACAGGGAAGCCCACCATCACCACCCCTTCCCTTCTGGAGCAGGTCAGCCCACACAGGCTAAAGGTCAACCTGCCTCCTGCCCACATGAGCAGGGATGAGCCAGGACACTCACCGGCGGAGGGCAACAGCAAAAACTGCTTTCTGAATCACACTAGGGCTGGCTCACCCTACTCACAGCACGACTCACCCAGCCACCCACAGGACTCCCAAGCTCATCAGAAGGGACACACCACCACACAAGGCCTACTGAGTCACCAACAGGAAGGCCACCCTGGCCCTCCCTCTCAGATTTGTCGCCTAAGCTGCCTGCCAAGCAAACAACTAAAAATGGCATCTGCATTCTTTCTGTCAAAAGGGTCATTCCATGAGGACCCAGGGCCCTAAACTATTAGGATAATGGCCCCTCCCACCCGTCAGTTCTCCAAACCCGGTCCCCAAACTGGGTATTTCTGAGTGTGGACAGCACAGCTGCTGTCCTGTAAGAAACCACTGGCACCTGCCCAGGCCACGCCTTACTCAAGTGTGGGACTGTCACACTCAGTTCCTAATCTGCCCGTGAAGGCCCAGAGCCTGCAGTGATGAATATCTTTTTGCCTTCTGTGCATGTCCCCAGGGACACCAAAGGTAGCTTGTAGGTGCTTTTACAAAGGATTATGAAGCCAGACCTGGTGGCGCACACCTGGCATTCCACACTCTGAGGGACGGCAGGAGGGTGAGTCAGGGCATGCTGAGACCCCCATCTCAAAACAGAATAGACTGGGAAGGACTGCAGGTGGGCATGCAATATGACCTGAACTCCCACCTCACCGGCAGGATTGCCTTCATGCTCCCTTCTCTCGATGCCTTGGAAATAGGGTCACCTGGCAACAGGAGATTTTCTGTTTGCTTGTTTACTGGGGGATCTGATAGATGTAGGGCAGGCTTCCGTGGAACTATGTAGCCAAAGATGGTCTTGAACGCCCGATCCTCCTACCTCTACTTCCTGAGTGCTGGAATGGCAGATTTGACACTGTGTGGAGTATGCCAGGCACTGGCAATGGCTTCCTGAGAAGCAGAACTCTCCAGGAGAGCACAGGGATAGAAGAGGACACTGTGGAGTGGCTGTCTCCACTGAGGCTGTGTGGGAGCCAATGCCACCCCCCACCTGCTGGCCCTAGGACAGCAGTGTGACAGCCACAGCTGGAATGGGGCTGCCAGATGTCTGGGCCAGCAGAGTCAAGCCTGTCAAGTGAGGTCCAGGCCAGCAAGGGAAAGGCGCTGGCCAGTCATTCCCACCCGCCACTGGAAAGCCAGTTCCCGCCAGGCTCAACTGAAGGCCTGATTCACACGGAGTGGGAACTGGGCCAGTGTCACCGGGTGAACATTCATCTTCATCCCTGGGGAACAAGGTAGAGGCAAACTGGCAGCACTACTCCACTGGAGCACCAACAGGGTTGTGACAGTTTTTTTTTTATATGACAACTTTAGGAATTCAGGTTGATGACTGTCCATTCAGTATGGACCTAGCTACTCAGCTCTTGGTACTCCCAGGGATTATTTCAGCTTGGACGAGTCCACATGCAGGTGCCTAGAACTCACTGCCTCTAATCTCACACACACACACACACACACACACACACACACACACACACACACACACACTCTGGGGTGCAAGTCCATCACCCCAGCACTAGAGGCAGAAACAGGATACCACTGAAAGTTCAAGGCCAGCCTGAGCTACAAGAGTGAGTTCCAGGCCAGCCACAACCGCATAACAAGACCAAAGAAATAATAGAAAAAGAAACATTGGACCAGCCCAGGTATCCTGTGACTAATAGAATGATCACCAAACTGGCTCACTGTCCAAAGGATGCTGCCGAGCTAAGAAGAAAAACCAGGGGCAACCCCAAGCCCTCAGACAGTGTGGGTGGGCGAGCCTCAGACACATTCTCCCTGGTGACTCTCCAGAGTCACAGGCTACATGCTGTTGATCGTTCACTGGAATTTCTGGGAAATACTGCCAGCAGAAGACACAGAGTGACAGCCAAGAAAGTGAAAGGCAGTGAGCAGAGGGGGTAGCTGAAGTGTGCTGCACCTCAACTGTGACAGTGACCACCATTCACAGAACTGTACCCTGGGAAAGGTGAATGGTGTCCCTTGAAGAAGAAAAGAAGAGATGAGACTTAAATCAGAACTTTTATGTCCAAAGAAAAGCCCCGAGAAGTCCGACGACCTTCCTTTCTTCCAGGCAGTTTCACCGCACAACCCTCCAGATTTCCCGAGGCCCCTTTAGGTGCCACCAACATTGGGGGACAACTTTTTCAGTTTCCCATAGTCCTTCTAGTCACAGCAACAAGAGGGAAGAACCTCTCCAATGTCTCAGACTTCTAGACAGGCCAGCAACCTGGAACTCAGAGAGCCTCCTGCCCCTGCCCCATGTTAGGGGTGTGCCACCCTGCCCAGCATGCATACAGGCAGGCGTTTTTAAATGCCTGTTACATGTGCCTTCAGCTGTGCCCGTGAGGAGGCTGAAGAACTTGGGGGAGTTGGTGCTCTCTTTCCAGCATGTAATAAGGATTGAACTCAGGTCATAGGTTTAGCAGCAAGAATCTAGGCTGAGCCATCCTGCTGACCCCAGCAGAGTTGACAGTGAACACCTGTAGGAAAAAATTTTTTTTTTGAAGACTGTGTTTCTCCATCCTGGAGCTCACAGATCCGCCGGCCTCTGCCTCCCAAATGATGGGACTAAAGGGTGCGCCTTTAAAGGCAGTTGCAGAAATTTAAGGACACATGGACACGGACACACACAGAGAGCTGTCCCACGGGAAGGCCCGGAGGCCCAGCTGCAAGGGCATCCCAGGGCACAGATGTATTCCATGGGGTCCCAGTGAGGTGAAGACATTGACCATGCTTCATTTTCTACTCAAAACATATACAGGACCCCCAGGGACCAGGCCCTCCTGGACTTCAGAACCCACGATTCCTCTGGCACTTCCACTTTGCCTACCATTTTCCAAGGCTCCTTAGGGTCTCACCAGCCCTGCCCACCAACAAAAGGGGACAACCTCCCAGACTTCCCAAGCCCCCCAGCCATGACATCAAGAGGAGACAACCTCTCCGACCGTGCCAAGCCTCTACAGACAGTCTACCAACATGAGGCAACGGCTCACCAGACAAGTCTGCCAGCATGAGATGACACGCGAGGGACAAACTGAGGTGACAACCGCTCCACCACCCCAGGGCCTTCCAGCCTGGCCCACTGACATGAAAGAACAACTCTTCATAACCCTCCCGCCGGGCCACCGACATGGGGGACAACCTCCTCAACTTCCTAAGGTCCCTTTAGCCCCCACCCACCAACACCAAAGGTGACAACCTAAGAGGACATGAGGGGACAACAGGAAAAGACAGCAGGATGCGACAGAGACGACAGCGTGAGGGGACACGAGGTGACAACATGACAGAAGGTCACGAAGGACCGAAACAGAGACTAGACGCCCCCGACCTCCCAGTCCCCGTGGCCCTGCCCACAGCGTTGCCCCGGACTCAGGCCCGCAACGCCCGGAGACGCGGGGCTCCGGGCCGGCGGCAGCGACAGCGCGACAGGCCGCGTCGGGGCGACGGCAGCCGCGGGCGCGGGCCGGGAACGGCCAAGGACCCACCGCCGGCCCGGAGCCCCGGAGCCCCGCGACCCCCAACCCCGGCCTCCCCGCCAGCACACTCACGTAGACCGGCAGCGGCCACGGGTAGACAGCGGGCTCGGCGCCCACTGGCGACTTGAGCCTCAGCTCCAGCTTTTCGCCCATGTCGGCGCGCGCGGCCGCCGCACCATGCTAGGCGGACGATTGGGGGAGGGGCGGGGCCGCCGGCGGGAAGCCGGGCGGCGGGGGCGGGCGGACGCGGGGCGGACGGCTGAGGACAGACGGCCCGGCCTGCGCCTCGGCCGCCGCTCCCGTGCGGCCCCCGGCTCCCCTCTTTGTAGGAGTCACAGACCCGGGACGTCCAGCGCCGCCGCCATCTTGGGCCGGCGTGAGGAGAAGGCACAATGAGCCGGGGGGTCGGGTCGAACCACTCGGCGCGCGCGCGCGGGGGAGGCCGGGAGCCAAGAGGCGGTGCGCGCCAAGAGCCTCCGCCCGCCGCGCCGCGCGCACCACCCCTCGCACGCCACGCCCCCTTGGACTCGCCCGCCTCCGACCGACGCACGCACGTACGCACGCAAGGGGGCACACGCACGTCCTCGGTTGCCCTCTGACGCCCCCGCCAGCCGGAAGCGGGGACCCGGGGAAACCCTGCAGAGGGACGGGGAGGGAGGGAGGGAGGGAGGGAGGGAGGAAGACGGGCAAAAGGTAAGTTCAAATCCCAACTTCGCAGGCTCGCTTTTTATCTTTTTCTTTTTTTCCTTCCGTTTTTCCTTTTTTTAATTTGTCTTTTCTTTTTATTTTTTTTCGGTTTTTTTTTTCTTTTTATGGATTTTCAAGACAGGGTCTCTCAGTAGCCCTGTCTGTCCTGGAACTCACTCTGTAGACCAGGCTACCCTCGAACACACAGAGATCTCTGCCTCCCGAGTTCTGGGATTAAAGTATGCGTCACCATGACCGACTTCTTTTTATCTCTTCTTTAAAAATTTTTTTCTTGCTTTTAATACAGTCTCACACTAACAAAACCTACTGAAGAGCCCAGGAATGTGAAAAATTGTATGCCTATAGCCTAGGAAAATTGGAGCTGTCAGCTGCTGTGGAGGAAACAAACCTTTAAACCTTCTCCGTGACCCTCTGGCCTACATTCCTTTCAGTTACAGGGGCAAGCAGCTGTGTCAGATAGCCAGACTTTTACAAACATCTTGAACTAAAACCCTGTAATCAAAAGTTGTGAATCTTAGAATGTACCGTGACTCAATCCCTCTGACTCACCACCTGGCGTATGGTTCCTGCTGTGGCCTCTTAGTGTCACAGTGTCAGAAAGACCGAATTTTGCCTGTAGCCCTAGGCAGCTACAAGTTTTTGGTAGCCCATGGTGTTTCGAATAAGGTTTGCTTCTGGTTAATAGACCAGTGGTCTGGCTCCCATAATTTGTGCAATCTCAGACGCAACACTAGCATCCGAGCCCTTGAGAGATTGAGGCAAGGGGTCACAATTCAAGGCCCACTTGGATTACAGAGTAAAGTCATTCCTCGACTCAAATCAAGGGTTGGGGAGATGTTTCAGCCACTAGAAGCACTGGCTGCTCTTCCAGAACCTGGATTCAATTCCCACTACCCACACTAGCTCACAACTATTGCCACTCCAATTGCAGGGGTTCCAACACCCTCTTCTGGCCCCCATAGGCACCAAGGAAGCTTGTGGTGCATAAACATAAATGCAAGCAAAATATTCAAAAAATAAAAAAAGAAAATTCAAACCCCATAAACTAGTCAAGTGGGTGCAGCCCACACCGTAAATCCCAACACTCAGTAGGCAGAGGCAGAGGGATCTCTGTGAGGGGAAGACCAGCCTTGGCTAGGGAGTGAGTTTTGGGCCAACCAGAGCTATATAAGAAGACCCTGCCTATAAATAAATAAATAAATAAATAAATAAATAAATAATCAAATTGGAGCTTCCCAGCTTTGAAGCTCCTCATTATACATACAAAACAAAATTATTCTCAAACTTTCGCAGAACAATAGGGACAGAGCTAGAAGCTCTTAGACTCTCCTAGGTCCCTCTTGCTTTCTTGATTGATTTCCTCACAGATCAGTTTCAACCTTTTGTTTGTTTGTTTGTTTTCTCTTTGTTTTTTCAAGACAGGATTTCTCTGCCTAACAGTCTTACCTGTCCTGGAACTAACTCTTGTAGACTAGGCTGGCCTCAAACTCAGAGATCTGCCTGCCTCTGTCTCCCGAGCACTGTGATTCCCGGCTCCAGTTTCAATCTTTCTAATACCAAAGTTCCCTCCTTCAAAATCCTTCTGGAGGTAAGTTCCCTGCAGGTGAGCCGGTGACAGCCCAGCAGCTAATCAGAGAGCTGCGTCCCTCTTCCTGCTTTCCACAGAGGGGTTTGACTAGGCAAGATGGTTTGCAACCCTCATTCTAGCATTCGCTAGCCCAGAGAGGGGGATCAGTAGCCAGAAGCCATCCTGAGCCACCGAGTGAATCCCAGGCCAGCCTGGGCAATTTCAAAATATTAAAATGATGTACAAAAAGGCTTTGTAACTGTGACTCTAGGTGACGTGAGCACTTTGCCAAGCTTAGGAGGCTGAGGCAGGAGGATGTTTGTGAGTTCCAGGACAGACAGGGCTACACTTAGAAACCCTGTTTGGAAAAGATAAATAAGTAAATAAATAAATCAGAAACATTCGCTTAGATTGCTAAACCCCAGTCCTGAGCTGAGCACAACCCACTTTACCAAGCTCTTCCTGACTGAATTGCTTTGTTGTTTTATTTCTTGGCTTCTAGGTTTGATTTTGTTTTCTTGTTCTACATTCTTTTTTTCTTTTGAGAGAGAGAGAGAAGCACTCAATGTGTAACTGTGAAGCTCACTATGTAGACCAGGCTGGCCTTAAACTCACAGAAAGCAACCTGCCTCTGCCTCCTGAGCTCTGTGATTAAAGGCATGAGACAGGGCTATGATCATTTTTTCTATCTAATCTAATTCCTCACCCCCTCCAGAAGGGTGGTCCAGTCCTGTTACTCAGCTTCCTTATCTGACTTGATATTACTCCAGGAGATCCAGGGCCATCTACATTTCCTTGTATTGCCCAGAGTGAAACTCCATCTCTACACCACAAGACAGTAGCCCATTACTTTGATCCCTCAGCCAATTCAATTTAGAATTTCCTAGGCCCCTCATGCTTTGATAGGCAGAGATAAGGAGGGAAACTGGTACCTCCAAGAAGTTAGGCTAGTACGCTATCACTAAACCACGCCCCCAGCCCCTTCACTGGGAGTGGAGCTCCACCCCCCATATGCCTCCTGCTCCTCACTGGGGATCTAGGCAGGGGCGCCACCCTGACCACGCCCCAGTCTTGAATTTTTGAGATGTAATGTCCCTAAGTTGCCCAGATATGTTTGAATTTATGATCTCCCTGCCTCAACTTCCCAAGTGCTAGAATGTGAGGGGTTATGTACTGGGATGTGGGGGAATACATGCAGGACCTCAAAAGGACACCCCACTGTGTGATGACTTTTACTCTTTGTTATCAACCTCAGTCGCCATCTGAAATAAGCAAAGTTCCCCCCACTGTGGGTCTAGAGGGAGAGGGAGTCCCCCCATTGTGGGTCCAGAGGGAGAGGGAGTCCCCCCCACTGTGGGTCCAGAGGGAGAGGGAGTCCCCCCCACTGTGGGTCCAGAGGGAGAGGGAGTCCCCCCCACTGTGGGTCCCGAGGGAGAGGGAACCCCCCCACACTGTGGGTCTGGAGGGAAAGTGAGTCCTTCCGGTGGTGTCCCCTCCCCCTGTCTTTGAAGTTTCTCTGAGCTTCCTGCCTTTCCTTGGTCTCAAGGCTGTTGGCCAGCTGTGCTAATTTTGGGCTTAGAGCCCACAGGATTGTGTGAGTCACATCTTAAAATAAACCTCTGTCTCTATATCTGTGTGCACTCGGCTCTATTTCTGGAAGCCTGAGTAATAGCTAAGGAAGACGTGGGATTGCGCCCAGCCACTCCCTCCCAGCCAGCACTGTGCCTGTACTCGCAGCTCCTGAGGCTGAAGGGGGAGGATGAAAGTTCCAGCAAACACCAAACCTAGGACTTAGCATTCGGGAAGCCCTGGGTTGCATCACCAGCATCTCCTAACTGGGCATGGTGGCATAGCCTACCATCCGGGCACTGGATGGACGCAGAGCAGTCAGGAGGCCAAGGCTATGCTCAGCTACACAGTGACCTTGAGGTCAGCCTGGGCTAGAGGAGACAGTGTCTTTTATTTTTTTGAAAGATTTGTTTATTTATTATGGGTAAAGCATTCCTTCCATGTGTGCCCGCACGCCAGAAGGGGCCACCAGGTCCCATTATAGATGGCTCTGAGCCACCATGTGGTTGCTGGGAATTGAACTCGGGACCTCTGGAAGAGCCGTCAGTGTTCTTAACCACTGAGCCATCTCTCTAGCCCGAGACAGTGTCTTTTAAAAAGAGAGGGAATTGGGGTGGAGGCTCCGCTGAAAAAGCGCTTGCCACAGAGCTAAGACCCCCAGAACACATGTCAATGTTGCATGGGTATAGCAGCTAATCCTAGGCCACAGGAGGCAGACGGGGCATCCCAGAGTGGGTGAAGTGGCTAGACTCATCAGAGCCCAGCTACGGCTTCAGTGCCTAAGGTGGACAGGATGGGGAAAGACAGTGGCCCTTGAGCTCAGGCCTCCCACACATACCTGATGTCACAGCACACAAACCTACACACAGAAAAGAAAAAGAGAAAAAAAGAAGGCCTGGGAAGATGGCTCGGGTGGTAAGGAGTTTGCCCTGCAAAGACAAGGTTCCCCGTTTGGCCCTGGCACTCACACATGAATGCCAGCCCAGTGTGGTGGCCACTGACACCTGGAACTTAGGACCTGGGAAAGCAGACTCAGGAGCTAACCTGGTCTAAGCTAAGAGACACCATGGCTCAAGAGTGGGTTAAGCCCAGGGGTGGTGGCCACGCCTTTGATCCCAGCACTCAGAGGCAGAGGCAGGCAGATCTCTGTGAGTTTGAGGCCAGCCTGGTCTACAGAGTGAGTTCCAGGGCAGTCAGGAAAGGGTTATTACACAAAGAAACCCTGTCTTGAAAAACTAAAAAAAAGGGGGGCTGGAGAGATGGCTCAGAGGTTAAGAGCACTGGCTGCTCTTCCAGAGGTCCTGAGTTCAATTCCCAGCAACTACATGGTGGCTCACAACCATCTGTAATGAGATCTGGCGGCCTCTTCTGGCATTCAGGCATACACGCAAGCAGAACACTGTATATATAATAATAACATAATAATAAAGAAACAAATTTTTAAAAAAGAAAAAGGAGTGAACAACATTCCTAAAGATCATAACTGAGGCTGTCCTCTGACCTCCACATCTGCGCCAACTCTCACACCCCACCCACCCATCTAGATACACTCTGACCTCCACACTCACAAAAGAAAACGGGGCCCTGAGAGATGGCTCACCATTATGAGCACTGGCTGCTCTTGCAGAAGACCTGAGTTTGATGTCCAGCACCCACATGGTGGCTCACCACCATCTGTAACCCCAGTTCCAGGGAATCCGATGCCCCCTCTGCTCTCTGCAGGCACGTGTGTGCATGTGGTGCATAGACATGCATGCAGGCAAAACACACAAAAATAAATCTCTTTTCTTTTTTATTTTTTTAAGGATTTATTTATTATGTATACAACATTTCTGCCTCCATGTATGACCACATACCAGAAGAGGGCGCCAGATCTCATTATAGATGGTTGTGAGCCACCATGTGGTTGCTGGGAATTGAACTCAGGACCTCTGGAAGAGCAGCCAGTGCTCTTAACCACTGAGCCATCTCTCCAGCCCCCCTCTTTTCTTTTTTAATCAGCATCACAGAAACTTAAGGGATGCTGGCCTCTATTCTCATGGGTAGCATGCCTAAGGACAAGCTAGCTTCAGTGGCTGGCTCGAGGTGTCACAGTGACAGGTGGGAAGATAGAGGTTGAGAGTCAATGACATTATGACTGCAGAACACTGTCTCTTCCAGATCCAGACCCCCTTTCCCTCCCAGCCATATCTGTCTGTGCAAGTCTGAATGTCAACACCTCACTGGGATAACTTCCTGATGGAGGCAGCTTAGGGAGAGGGTTCCTGCTGGGGAAGTTCTGGTGACAGGGACAATGCGAGGTGGCAGGTCACACTGAATCTTGCCTTAGTGGGCTGCATAGACATCCATGCAGGCAAAGCCCTCAAACATATATAAAACACACACACGGGCTGGAGAGATGGCTCAGCGGTTAAGAGCACTGACTGCTCTTCCAGAGGTCCTGAGTTCAATTCCCAGCAACTACATGGTGACTCACAACCATCTGTATTAAGATCTGGTGCCCTCTTCTGGCCTTCACGCCGGGCGGTGGTGGCGCATGCCTTTAATCCCAGCACTCGGGAGGCAGAGGCAGGCGGATCTCTGTGAGTTTGAGGCCAGCCTGGTCTACAAGAGCTAGCACCAGGACAGGCTCCAAAGCTACAAAGAAACCCTGTCTCGAAAAACAAAAAACAACACACACACACACACACACACAGTCTGGTGGTAGTGGTGCATGTCTTTAATCCCAGCACTGAGGAGGCAGAAGCTGGTGGATCTCTGTGGGTTTGAGGCCAGCCTGGGCTATGTAGCTAGTTCCAGGACAGCCAGAGCTAAAAATGAGGGGAAAAAATAGTCTGAAAATAATTGGATTAATTAAATTAAATAAATAAATCTTTAAAATGTTTTTAAAAAACTTAAACAAGCAAACCAACTAACAACAAAAACATTTATGGTGAAACATTGCAATCAAAAGCATTGTGGGGAGGAAAGGGTTTACTTCATTCTGGAGCTGGGGCCCTCACCCAGGGGTGTCAGGACAGGGACCAGGAGGCAGGAGTGGAGCTGCGGAAGGCTGAGTGTTGTTGACGGACTTGCTCCTAATGGTCTGCTCCGTCTACTGGACCCCCCATATAGTCATCAATTAAGAAAATGCTCCATAGGGCCAATCCATTGGGGTACCTTCTCAATTGATGCTCTCTCTTCCAAAAGACTCTAGCATGTGATGAGCTGATGTGTAAAACAAGCCAGCACAAAACCACCACCTCCCCCAAGGCTGTGGAGACAGCTCAACTTGAGTGCTTGCTGGCAGGCTGGGAATTCCATCTCTATGTGGAAGGCAAGAACCAACTTCCTGAAGTTGTCTTCTGACCTCCACATGTGCATGAGCATATGCGCCATAAATAAATAGAGATCATAAAAAGTTGCTTTTTTTTTTTTTTTTTGGTTTTTCGAGACAGGGTTTCTCTGTGGCTTTGGAGCCTGTCCAGGAACTAGCCCTGTAGACCAAGCTGGTCTCAAACTCACAGAGATCCGCCTGCCTCTGCCTCCTGAGTGCTGGGATTAAAGGTGTGCGCCACCACCGCCCGGCTTAAAATTGCTTAATTTTAAGTTATTTGTTTGTTTGTTTTGAGGCAGGTTTCACTGTCCTGGAACTCACTTTATGGACCAGGTTGGCCCTGAACTCACAAATATCCACTTACCTCTGTCTCCTGAGTGCTGGGAAGATTACGGGCATGCAAAACTCACTATGCTTGGATTAAAAAAAAAAACAAAAAACCTTTTTAAAAATAATCAAATACTGACCATGCGGCGGTGGCACATGCCCTTAATCCCAGCACTTGGGAGGCAGAGGCAGGCAGATCTCTGTGAGTTCAAGGCCAACCTGGCATACAGAGCAAGTTCCAGGACAGTCAAGGACAAGCAAAGACTACAATACAAAAAGAAACTCTATGTCAAAAAACCAAATAAAAACAAAAATAAATAAATAGATAAATAAATAAATAAATAAGAATTAAATAGTAGAGGGTTGGTAAAGACCCTGCCATGAAGTCTCGAGGGCCTGAGTTTGATCCCCAGAACCTACGATAGGCCCAGCCATGGTGGTGCACCCTTGTGATCCCAGGGAGGCAGAGACAGAAGGATCCCTGGGATTCGCTGGCCAGCCAGCCAAGTCTAACCTAGGAGTTTAAGGGCAATGAGAGACACTGTCTCCAAAAAAACAAACTGGACAGAATCTGAGGAACCACACCAAGGTTGGCCTTTGGCCTTCGTATGTGGATGCTTGAGCAAATATGCACAGCAAATCTTGTGTTGTCAGTAAGAATGCTTGGGGAACAGGAGTTAGCAAGACGAGGGGAGGTGGAAGCGGACCCCAGATGCGCCAACCTTGCCTGGGAGAGGCAAGAGCCGGAGAAATTCAGCACCACGGAGAGCTCCAGCTTGTGCTGCCTGCACAAGACCGTGTTCCTCTTCCTGAAGGGACCCCAAGGGGCAGCATCCTGTGGGGAGGGGGGGTGACTCGTCTTACAGCACTGTCAAGCTGCTTCTTCTTTTCTTTTTTGTTAAATTTTTGATATTATTTTATATGCATTGGTGTTTGCCTGCATGCATGTCTGTGTGAGGGTGTTGGGTCTCCTGAAACTGGAGTTACAGACAGCCTTGAGCAGCTGTGTGGGTGCTGGGAATCGAACCTGGGTCCTCTGGAAGGGCAGGCACTGCTCTTAGCTGCTGAGCCATCTCTCCAGCCCCATGTTCTTTTTTAGATTTATTTACTTTGTGTAATAAATGTGTGTTTTGCCTGCATCCATGTCTGCTGGATCAGAAGATGTGAGATCCCCTGGAACTGGAGTCACAGATGGTTATGAACCA
Source organism: Ondatra zibethicus (assembly GCA_004026605.1). Classification (NCBI taxonomy): domain Eukaryota; kingdom Metazoa; phylum Chordata; class Mammalia; order Rodentia; family Cricetidae; genus Ondatra; species Ondatra zibethicus. The sequence goes on from PVIU01011045.1 coordinate 65,398, forward strand.
ATATGTGGTTGCTGGGAATTGAACCGGGATCTTCTGAAAGAACAGCGAGTGTTCTTAAACAGTTGAGCCATCTCTCCAGTGCCCCTGACCCCACCAATTCCTTTGTTGTTGTTGTGGCTGTGAGACAAGGTTTCTTTGTGTATCCCTAGGTGACCAGGAACACACTCTGTAGACTAGAGGGCTTCCACCCACAGAGATCCTCCTGCCTCTGCCTCTGGTGTTCTGGGGTAAAAGTGTGCGCCACCGCACTTGGCACCTTTTGTTTGTTAAAATCTTTGTTTGTTTGTTTTTGAATTGTTTTTTTTAAGATTTATTTATTTATTATGTATTCAGTGTTCTGCCTGCATATATCGCCAGAAGAGGGCACCAAATCTCATTACAGATGGTTGTGAGCACATGTGGTTGCTGGGAATTGAACTCAGGACCTTTGGAAGAGCAAGCAAAGCTCTTAACCACTGAGCCATCTCTCCAGCCCCTTGATTTGTTTTTTTGAGACAGGGTTTCTCTGTAGCTTTGGAGCCTGTCCTGGAACTTGTTCTGTAGACCAGGCTGGCCTTGAATTCACAAAGATTTACCTGCCTCTGCCTCTCCTGAGTATTAAAGGCGTGTGTCACCACTACCTGGATTATTTTGTTAAAATATTATTTTGGTTATGTGTATATGTGTGTGTGAGTGTGCATGTAAATTGGTGCCTATGGAGGCCAGAGACAAGAAATAGTTCTGGAGTTGTAGGTACAGGCCCATGTGTGTTCTGGGAACCAAAGTCCAGCCCTCTGCAAGAACAGTATATACTCTCAGTGGCTGACTCATCACCCAGCCCCCTTCTTGACTGTGGATGCAATGTGACCAGTTCTGTTACTCTCTTGAGGCTGTGGCTGCCCCTTCATGATGGGCTATAACCTGGAACTGCGAGAAAAGCAAGCCCTTTGCCCATCAAGGGACTTTTGCCTGCATATCTTATCTCAGTAACCAGAAAAATTCCTGAGACATTGGGCAAACACACTACTGCAGTCATAGCCCCATGCAATACTTAGACAGAGTCCACATGAATGGTTAGTTGTAACTGGACCTAATTCTGCCTATGATGACGTGCCAATGAGATATTATAACCAGCCTCGGTGGGAGCATTTATACCATAGACATTGGAAAAAGTAGCAAGTGCTTCCCCATCCCAGGAGCCAGGCAACAAACATGCACCAACTGGCCCTGGAGCAAGTCAAAGCTGGGATCCAAAAAGAGCTAAATTGAGATCAGAGCCATCCGTTCCTGGTGGAACTGCAGGAAAGAGTAGACGTTTTGGCTACATAGCTTGAGAAGGGCCTGCGCTACATAGCTCTATTCCAACTCCAGATCACTGCACTGCAAGGGCTCCAACCATGTGAGGCCCTGGGAACGGGGTGGGGTCAGAGCAGGAGAGTTTGAGTTGTGGCGACAGTGCGGGCTGCGTTAATGAGCTTTAATTCTCCTAGCCTTGGCCTCTTCTTTTTCTTTTTTGGGTTTTTGGTTTTTAGAGACA
>PVIU01011046.1:0-66839 GCA_004026605.1 Ondatra zibethicus
AGAAGGTCTCTGAGCCTGCATGCTGCCTGGGCCGGTTGTGGCACATGCCATATGGAATAACACCTTTGGGGGAAAAGATATTCTTGGTTGTTCTTTCAGGAACTGTGGCCTGAGCAACTGCTGGGATGACCACTCCAGTGCTGCCTTGTTGGTTCGGGTACCAGCCATCATACCACTGCCAATTACCAAAAAGACTAAGCAGACTGAGATGACCCTGTATCGAGAGAAACGAGATGTTGGAGTGACAGCTGTGGTGGTTGCTGTCATTGCGGTGTCTGCTGCTGCAGGTGTGGTCGCAGGGCTGGCAATGGCACAAACATGGTTGATGTCGGACACCGTGGATAAACTGGCGAGACAAGTCAACGATGCTCTCCAGACTCAGAATGCCCTGAATGTCCACATTAAATTTGAACTTTTGAATTTAAATCAACAGACTGCCCTATTGTAGGAGCAGGTGGACTTATGGCTTGTCGAACAAATGTCTTGTTCACACTTTCATCATTCAATTTGCCTGACATCTGTTAATATTGCTAATGCCTCTTATGCGGTGAAACAGCTCAATGGTTACTTAAATAGCCCTTGGAATGTTACAATTAGCACACCAGATTGGTGATACCTGTGTGCCCCTGTTCTAGCCAAAGGGTTGGTAGAGTATGATAGCCCAACTGGGAGGTGGGGTCCAGTGGTGACTGGGGACCCTCTTGCTGTAAATCTTATTGCCTGCTACCATGGGCATTCGTCTCTGAATTCTGTGTAAGATCAGACAATCAATGAGAATGCAGCATATGGTCACTTAGCAAGTCCTTCTGAGCCTGTTGGCCAGTAACTCGGTTGTACCCCAGGTTTGATTGCAAATACTGCACAAACAATGAAGACTCCTCCATAGATGGGCAACTTCTACAGAAGAGGGCCTGCCTAAGACAGGGAAGGGGCCTCCCAAGGACAGGTAAGGGTTTACTCTTCTGAGATGACCTAAGACATGAGGGTCTTATGTCTTATAAAACATTTAGGGGGGAGATGTTGGGACCATTTGAAGCCCTGGCCTTCAGCTGCTCTTCCCTGTTAGAGATCTTTCCTTTCCTTCTGATTTGAGTTACTGAAAGCTGTGTCAAAATTGTTTATCAGCTCTGCTTCACGAGCACGTGTTGCCATGTTGCCTTGCCTTGAGGAGCAGAGGATAAAGTTTTCACCTGTTGGCCCACCTGACTGTTGGGTAGGTAGATAAGCCTCCATGATATTGAATAGAGGGCTTCTTACCAGTGACTGGAGGTCCATGTCTCTGTCTGTCTGTCTGTGTCTTTGTGTGTTTCATTCTCCAGTCCCTTGCCCAAAGCTCGCGAACTGTATGGTAGCGCATAGAGCACAGACAGGCGGTGTGCGCTGCAGAGCTGCAGTTGGGCCCATGTCTGGGTTCATGGCCCTGCCACACACCAGACCTGGGCTGATGGCCCTGGCTCCTGTCGCCATTGTCAAAGGTAACACAGATGTCTAGGATCTGGGCCCGCACCTGAGGCCATGTGGTGGTTTGAGGGCCTCACTGCCATTGGGTCCATGCTGTCTAAGTAACCTATGCTACTATCTGGGACCACTGTGTCATCTAGGCCTGGGCTGCTGCCAGGAGCCACGTCATAGTTCCTGGCCCTCTTGCAACCAAGTCTGTGTTGATGCCCATAGCTCCTTTTACCACTTAAAGCAGTCAGGATAGGGCTGTACAGAGTTGACCTTGTCCCTCACCAACTGTATCATTCTGGACAGTAGGGCAGAATTTCCTCAGAGCAGCAGAGTAGACCTGTCTCTTTAGGTGATCGTGGGGGTCAGAGTTTGGGAAAGCTGGCTCTGAACATACAAGAGCTGGAGAGCGAGGTAACGCCACAGTCTGGCAAGCGTTGGCACAGGGAAGGGAGAGATAACTCTGCTTGCTCTTTGTCCCTCACCACCTACTACAGGCCAGAAAATCTGGTCCTGGGTCATTCTGGGGGAGAGTTGATCCTGCTCCTCACCAACTAACTGGAGTATGCGCGAGAGTGGGCTCTGCACTTAATCCGGGCAGCTGATCATATTACAACAGCACAAGTGAGGAGGCACACGTGACCCAGTGCAGATCTGGCCCCACCTTTGATCTGCCATGCAGTGGAGTGGACAAGGGAGAGATGACCTCCACACTCTCTCTACTCTTGCCACCTGGTGCAGGTTGGAGAGCTGGCCCTGAGGGATGAGAGCGGGAGAACTGGCACTGTCTCCCACTGGCAGCAGCACTAGGGAGAGCAGGTCCTGCATCTACCCTGCGCAGCACAATAGAGCTGACCCTGTTGGCAGGGGCACAGGTGAACTGGCCCAGATGGAATGAAAGCAGGAAGACAGACCCTGCCCCCTCATCTGCCATGTGGAGGTATGGTGAGAAGAAAGATGCTCTCTATCCCATAACACCTTGCCAGCTCTCTCAACTGCCACAGGGCCATGAGAGTAGGAGAACTGACCCAGGCCCTAACCAGTTCCAGCACATGGGAAAGCAGGCATGGCACCTTGCCTGGCGACACACTAGAGCTGACCCTGTTGGTGGGGTCACACTACAGCTTCTGTGCCAAGATTTTCTTTTCTTACTTGATATTTTTTGTTTTACTTCTAAATTTTGGTTTTTGGGGGGATGAAAGGGCAAAGGGATGAAGGAAGGGAATTGGGAGATAACAGATTGGGATGCATGATATGAAATCCACAAAAGAATCAATAAAAAGTTAAAATGAAGCAAAACAAAAATAGAACCACCATGGGCTAGCTATCCAACATCTGGATACACTGTCAAAGAAATAGTCAATACATCAAACAGCTAGTTACTTTCCATGTTTGTTACAACACCATTCACAATGGTTAAGACATGCAAGTAACCTAGATGTCACAATGTCATCAACAAATAGTTTGGTAGGCATATATGATTGAGTGTTACATAGTCATTAAAGAATGATACCAGAGCAATTGTTCAACATCTATGTGTCCCTGGATAAATTCCCCAGCATGTCTGTTTATCTATGTATCTATCTATCTATGTATCTATGTATCTACCTATCTATCTACCTACCTGTCTATCATCTATCTGTACATCTAAAGAGAAAAATGATAGCAATATTTTAAAATATTTCTTGCAACATTTCTGAATATCATTTGAAATAAAGTTTTAAATGAAAAAACCTAATAGGGTAAGAAGCCACTGACTGTGAGAAAAAAATCTAATGCTTTAATAAAATGGGACTATATCCAAATGTCAGGGCCGTATTGATGATTTTAGCAATTAAAAGAGTAATAGCCTCCCACACACTTCACAAAAGAAGCCAGTTAAGCTTTGCCTCAATTAACCCAGATTTCAAATCAAGGGCAGCCTGATTCTGAGCCAAATGGATCTTCTGTTAATCCGACAGTGAGAATATAACTTACTTGATTAGGTCACCTGTCAGCATACTTTTAAAGCTCATTTTTAAATGGCAGCTTAATTTAAGATGCTAATTTCTGTACTGTGTAACCTTTAATTTATTAATTAAACTTATAAAGATAAATGTAAAAAACAGAATTACAAATGCAGAAAATAGGAGTAAACAAGAATTATCATTCTTTTTTTTTACAACAACAATGAATAGAATGAAAATAAATTCATTTTTCCTTCAACAACACACAGTGAAAAACTGATGGGAAAAATGTGATGAAATTAAGGCAAGGATATTTAAAATGATGCATGTATTCATTCACTCATCATGTTTAATTACATTTTAGTACTCACAGTTATAAGAGGTCATGGGAAACTACTAAAAATGCTGGGGTTCTAAATAAGCAGAATAAATTCCTAAATAATGAAAGAATGTAGAATAATTCATTATTATTTGTATTTCAGAGAATATAAATGAATAACACAAAACTCACCCTTTTTCTCATAACATGTTTATAATGTCTTTGTATTTTCTGTTGCTAAAGTAAAAGATAAGTGGCTTTCTTTACTGGTTATTTGACAAAACTTATTCCATTATTTTTATGGACAAAGTGGGGAGTCAATGCTTGTATTTCCTCTAAGTTTGAATACTGTTAGTGTTGATAACATTTGGGGTACTTATTTTTATAATCTTCTACAAGTCATATAAATTTCTTGATGACAGTTTTTCTATTTCTGTAGTGGTTTTACTGTAGCCTCTTCCATTAGAGAACTGGCAGAGAGATCGCACCTCTTTTTCTCTGTCTCAGTAAAAAGCACAGGTAAGTAACCTCCTAATAGCCTAGAAAATCCACTAGCACTCGAAGTGAAGAATCAGAGGATTGATAATTACAATTCTGAGTTAAACATAATTTATATCAAAGAAAAACAAACTATACAAACAGAAATGTTCCTGTGCATCCTGGGAAATTGTATTCCCCACAGTTTGCTTTCTGGGCTTAAGAATTGTCTCTTTGGAGTGTGAAAACAAGAAGCAAGTGATTGGTACTCTGGATTTCAGGATCAACTGTTTTCTCCTGGATAAACTTCCCACCCTCTGATTTTGTACATGTTTATTTAATATTATGGCCCTTCTCGATCTCATTTCTTCATTAGGTCTCAAGATATGTTATTTTTCATCCTGTAGTCAGATGCCCTGCTACGCTGAACAGTTTTAAGACAAACAAACATTGGTTGAAATAAAGAAAATAAAAAGGAGGATAGAAGGAATTATACAACGGAAAACCAATGATAAAAGAGATAAAGAAAAAGTATGATAATCTCTGAATGTAAACAAAAAGCCAAAACCTAATATGAGTCCATGCTTCCTTCAAAAATTAAGAAGAGGCATATAGGAAGCCTACTGATTTTTGTAAGTTGATTTGTATCTACTTTCTTTGTCGAAAACATTGAGCATGTCTAAAGCACATGAGCCAAGGACTGTCTAGCAAACATGTAGTGCCGGGTGTGGGCCATGTTTCTTTGGGCTGGTGGTCAGGAGAGTTCAAGAGGCTCCACAAACAATATGGGTTATTGCCATTGCCTGTGGCTGCCTCCCCAAACTCGCAGATAAAGCTCTATTGTTAAAGACACCACACAATTTGGATACAGAATCAAGAGGAATGTAGCTGGAACTGACTTTGAAGTCATTCAATGAGGACATTTCATATTTGAAGGTGCTATGAAAGATACTGGTGGAGAAACAATTAATAGTACTCAGGTATAAAGGCTATGAACCATAACAAGGACCAACATGGTAAGACATAGCTAGGAGTGCATCAGTGGCAGTGATAGCTTAGTGGTAACTGACAGCCATCTAATAGAGATTAGGACCCATTCAATAGTAGGGAACTCAATCCTGGTACAGTAAACCTAGCCAACCATGAACAAGCAGTGAGTTATCTTTTGCTAAGTATGAGAAATGCTGTTAAAGTGAAAAGATTCATTGAGTCGTTTCTGGAGAGTGGTGACTAAAAGCACCAACTCATAAGCAGAATAAAAATTGTTTAAATTATTGCAAAAGAATAGCAAATTTGGAAAAATTATCAAATTAATAGCTCTAAACCCACAAAAAGAATGAAGCACCAAAACATCAACAATAATAAATATTTTTGACTATATTAGGTCCTAGATGGCACTTAAAAAAAAAGAAGTAATGTAGCATTGCCCTCATTTGCTATGCAATCTCTAAAACCTCCACAAATGCCAAAACTATTTCATGAGGCTTTAACAGAGGACATGGCATTGAAATTCTGAACGGATTTGTACTTAGCATTTCTCTGGCATTAGAGAAATGATTGGAAATTTTTCTTTTAATTAAAACTGTCAGCATGGAAGGATTTAAGGATGATCAGAACAAATCCAACTAGCAAGCTTCATTAGCCGAGAAAGTAACAGGAAAAGTAAAAAAAGAACTATTTACGAATATTATAAGAAATAGCCATACATGTTAAAATTTAATTTTTGGGTGGCATTATCAATAATATATAGAATTCAACTCTAGGCAGCCTGCTGATAAAAACTCTTTACCTAAAGTTTCACATGTGGGATATAACCTAGCAGTTTAATGTACGTATTCATTGGATGAATATTTTGTTTTCAGGTGTATTCAGGAACATGTGAATAACTTAAGAGAGTTAAAAATCCTATTCCTCCTCAGTTTATGTTAAAATAGTTACAATAGATATGTGATGATCTGATGTGGGATGCCCTTCTGTATATGTGATGCTTTTATTGGTTAATGAGTAAAGCTGCTTCAGCTTGTAGCAGAGCAGAATATAGCCAGGCTGAAAGCTGAAAGATATATGAGAGAGTGAGAGAGTGAGAGTGAGAGTGAGAGAGAGAGAGAGAGAGAGAGAGAGAGAGAGAGAGAGAGAGAGGATGGAGTCAGGGAGACAAAATGTAGCTACTGAAGGAGAAAGATGCCAGCCACCAGCAAGAACCTTACTGGTAGGCCACAGTCTTGTGGTGATTCACAGATTAATAGAAATGGGTTAATTCAAGATGTAAGAGTTAGCTAGAAATATGCATAAGCTATTGGCCAATCAATGGTGTAATTAATATAGCTTCTGTGTATTTATTTGCATTTAGGTGACCAGGAAACAAATGAGCAGTATCCACTTACAAAGATCCTCATTACAACCTTACAAGTGAATACTCTTGTAAAGGAGTCCTAGGAAGTGACTATGGTTGTTGAAACAGACCATCCCATGCATCTGAGGCTAGAATTACATGTTTTACACACCTCAGACATGTCTGTGGTCCTGTTATTTAATTAACCTAAGTTAGAGAAATGGTAATTTTTTTAAATTTCTTTTTTATATATCCAGTGGGATTGGGATCTAAAAATCTGTATACTAATAGTAGGACAAACCCTGACAGCCTCAATTTACACAAAGAACTACAGGCAACTAAGGTATATGATGGTAGGAAAACTCATATTCACCAGGGAAGAGCACAGTAATTATTTTTCACTAAATGGTCAGTCTGAAAACACACATGAAAGTAACAGTAAATAGGCTGACCATCTGAGCAGGTTATATTTAGAAATACATAATAGAAATAATAAATGAGTGTCAGTAAATGACTTTCTTTTCACCAATGATACAACACTACTTTTTAAAAGTCCAAATGAGCTGCAGACTATGGTAAAGAGAGTGATAAAAGTAAGTGAAAACCTCAGTATGAAAGTAAATATTGGGAATACTGAGATGCAATACATGGCAAGGCTGCACAAGGATTTTAACATTGTAATAAAGAATCAGAACCTCAAGCAAGCAGTCAACTTTGTCTATTTGAGAGGAAACCTCAGTTCAAAGAAGGAAAGTATTTTATATGCTAAGAGGCAGATAGGGATAGTGAGGGTTGCATTCCTGGTACTAGGAAAAGTTTGGCCAGAAGGGACATAACAAGAACAACAAAATTACAAGTATATGAGACACTTGTCTTGAGATGCCTTCTTTACAACTCCAAAACCTGGACAATGAAACATTCTTCAAAACAGTGGCTGAAAGTGTTTGAGATGGCACATCTCAGCAAGATTCTAGGCATCACACAAAGATAGATTGAGCAACAGTGATGTTAAGAAACATCTCCATCTACAGAAGGAAGTAAACTACAGGATACAGCAATTGAAATACTTCATCCATGTTATGAGAATGAATGATGGCAGTACCCCAAGATAGCACTGTTAGGAGGAGTACACAGGATTAAGGCAAAGAGCAAGGCTCACAAAACACTGGATAGACAGCATAAAGGAAGCATGTGGAACCTTGGTTTTGACAAGAACACAAACATCTAGGACTTCCCAGGATAAAAACAACTGGAGAACTGCCATAAATGGGCTACCCATGCATGCTTAAGAATTGCCAGGGCATAAAAGATGATGATGAATAGATACAGTGCACATGTATGCATATATGTATATATACCATATTATGAATGAAGTAAAAGATGCCATGAATTTGAAAGAGCAATAAAGTGTATATAGGATGGTTTAGAGGAAGAAAACAGAAGGGAAAGATGCTGTAATTATATTAAATTTCAAAAAATATTAAAAATAAAAAAAATAAATTAAAATATACTTAGATCATATCTCCTTTCCCTTTCTTCCCTCCAAACCTTTGTATGTTCTCTACCTTGCTCTCTGTCAAATTCATGGCTATTATTTAATTTTTCTGTTATATACAACATGTGATATATACACACATTAATTTTTCTGATATATACTCATATGTATATATACTCATGTGTATATATCAGAACACATATATGATATATACAAATGTAAATATCTTATATGTATATAGCTGATATGTGTTCATGCATGTCTATACTGATAAATACATGTATATATAGTCATAATACATATGAATATATGTATTTCTAAATATGTAATTAAAACCCGCTCAATCTCTACAAAGTTATTTGTATATATATAATTTTATTGGTGACAAATTGGAATTGGATAAGTAATTGTGGACCTCTTCCCTGGGTAAAACTATTTTTCCTTCTCTTAGCATTCCATAGTTGTCTATAGTCATTTGTCTAGTGTTAGGGTCCTATGAAGTTTCCCTATTCCATATTAGCATATGTACTGGTATTGTCTTTGTTCAGGACTTGCTTTGGCAAGCATGCTGATGAAACTTTTACCAAGAGACATAGACTATCAAATAAAAACAGAAACTCTAGGGTTGAAACACACCTTTCACATAGTTGGTCAGAGTTGTTTAAAAGATCCCCAGAATGTCACAGGTTATTGCTATTTCTCTTGATTTCCTTTCAGAAATTAAAGGTGATTCCCTTGTTCTGAAGAGATCATGTACTTCAAATGCAGGACCTGAGCTAGATATGACCTAAAACCTTCTCTCTCAGAACTATATTTCTTGGTAGCAAAAGATGCCATGTAAGCTTCCAAGGGAAGATGCAAATACCGGTCTAAGTTAAATACAGTACTCATAAACCACAACAACCTATAGATGGTGGTGGTGGATTGGTTTTCAGGCTTCCCATACCTGAATAATCACACAAAACTATATTATTTACAACACTGTTCAACCAATAGCTTAGGTGTATTCCTAGCTAACTTTTACATCTTACATCAACCCATTTCTATTAATCCGTGTATCGCCATGAGGCTGTGGCTTACCAGTAGGATCTGGCACTGTTCTCCTTTGAGAGCTACATGGTATCTCCCTGACTCTGCCTACTCTCTCTAGATCTCTCCTCTGATTTCCTGTTTGGCTTTATTCTGCCCTGCCATAGGTCAAAGCAGCTTCTTAATTAACCAATGGTAAGAAAATATATTCATAACATACAGAAGAGAATTCCACATTATAAACCCTCTTCTGTCTAAATAAAAAGGAAAGTTTTAACCTTAAAGCATTTAAAATAAGTAAAATTACATATACAGAACAGTAAACAAGCAAGAATTATAGCTACAATATTTCTCTCTGAGTCTAGAGTTCCATATCTAATTTATTTTTTATCATAACTAAGGAAAATTATAACTATGTGTCTTCAACTCCATAAAAGATCCCAGACAGATATAATATTACAAAAATTCAGGAAGTTCATTGTAGGTAACATCCAAAACTCTATAATTGACAGAGACATCTTGCTACCTGGACAGTCACCCAAAGTTCTTCTGTAACATTGGGGTATCCATCTTCAGGCTACAGGACCATAGTATCTAGTGACTTTGCCATGAAGCAGGAATTTTGAAAGGCTATTTCACCTATATTGGTAGTTTGTTGGTAACTTTGTTCTGTGTCCTGCAGAATGCCAGGAAGACTCTTTTATGAAGCAAGAAACCAAATTCAGTAGTCATTTTTTGTGGGCCCAACATGTCCATTTCATACAGCATGAAATCAAGTAGTTCAGGAAAGAGCAGTTTCTTGCCCAAATGGTTAGCCTTGTCACATTGAAAGCAAATTCTATAACAAATTTTTCTCTGAAGTAATTGGTGCTGCCAGAAGCAGACATGTCTCACTGTGGAGAAAAGTCTAAGTTCTTAAAACATTTTAAATGCCACATTCTGTAGGTCCTTGAAGTGTTTAAGATTATCTAACTTAAATATATATATCTGCATATCAAGAAAATCTAACTAACATGACTGAAAGTTTGATTATTATAGATGACTATTGATGTGTAATTTTAAATTATACATTATATTTTTAAATGAGCTATATAAACATAATACCTTAAATAGGAGTAGAAATACATATAAACAGTGCAGCAAAATTAACCCTAAATCTGTATCACTAGACCAAGATCCATACCAATGCAAAGTATTGATCTCTGTGCCACATATAAACAATCATTTTGGGAGTTTTCGTATAGTTTTCTCCAAACTGCTTCTTGTTGTTTATTTGGTGAAGTATTTTTAAGGTTCATTGATGTCTGTGTGTTGCTTTTATTGGTTAATGAATAAAGAAACTGCCTTGGCTTGTTGATAGGCAAAACTTAGGTAGGCAAGGAAAACTGGACTGAATGCTGGGAGAAGGAAGGCAGAAGGAAGTCTAAGCTCGCTGGGCAGCCGGGAACCAAACAAGCCACCTCCTTCCTACAAAATGTCATGCCAATGTGGTGGACTAAATCCATGTAAAACCTGAGAGGGCTTGGAAATTACCTCTACACACACACACACACACACACACACACACACACACACACACACACACACACACACAAAGTTAGCTGCATTTTTTTTTCAGCTGGTGGCTTGCCACAGTTCCTTTAAGAGAGATTTTTCTGATTCCGCTGTAGCAGGAAAAAAAGTCATGCCATTTTGAAATGCCGGCTTTCTGGGCTATGCTGCCAGTGTGGCCTCTGGCTCTTTCAGAGGATGGGGTTTGTGAGCAGCGTGCTACAACTTGCTTGATGGCAATGTGAACCAGCTTTGTGCCTGGAACTGGATTGGTGTGCACAGCTCAGAGGCACAAGCAGCTCTGCCATGCTGGACTGTGTGGAGTGAGCAGGAAGTACCACATATACCATAGTAATGGTGTAGCTCTGCCATGCTGGACTGTGTGGAGTGAGTAGGAAGTACCATATATACCATAGTAATGGTGCAGCTTAAGTTTTAAGAAGCACTTAGCATTTTAAAAAGCACTGCTTGACAGTAAAGAATTACAGATATGCAATAAAGATAAATCAGAGCCAGAGGTTAATAGATACTCATCTATAATAGTCAAGCTTGTGGTATTGTTAGTTAGATTTTCTAGATGTACAGAGAAGTATTTCAGATGAATAGGGATTCTTCAAATTTTTGAGAGACCTTCAGAATATGGCATTTAAAATGTTTTAATAAGTTAGGACTTTTCATGACAGTGAGACACATCTGCTCCTGGCAGCACCAATTATTTCAAGAGGAAGATGGAGAATGCTAGCCATTTGGGCAAGAAACTGCTCTTGCCTGGACTGCTTAACTGGACATGCAGAACCCGCAGAGAAATGACTGCTGAACTCTCCTAAAAGTGAGATGATCATTCAGGGTTCCTGCTTCATGAAAGAGTCTGCCAGATATCCTGCAGGATACAGAAGAAAGTGACAGAACTGTCTTTGAAATTTCTTGCTTCATGGAAAATTCTGCCGGATACTATGGGTCTATAGTCTGAAGATGGGTGCCCCAATGGTACAGAAGAACTCTGGATGACTGTCCAGGCAGCAAGATGTCTCTGTCAATTCTAGAGATTTAGAAGTTGCTTACAAAGTACTTCCTGTGTACTTAGGTAATATTATATCCTTCTGGAGTCTTTGATAGAGTTGAAGAATTTATAGTTATAGTTTCCCTTAGTTATGATAAAAGATAAAGTAGATATAAATATTATAACTGTTATTCTTGCTTGATACCTGTTTTGTTATATGTAATTTGACTATGTTAAAGCCTTCCTTTTTGTTTAAATAGCAAAGGTAAAATGATGTGGGAGGTCCTTCTGTCTATGTGTTGCTTTAATAGGTTAAGGAATAAAAAAACCGCCTTGGCCTGTTTATAGGGAAGAACTTAGGTAGGTGGGGGAAACTGGACTGAATGCTGGGAGAAGGAAGACAGAGGGAAGACACCATGGAGTCTTCGCCAAAGATAGACTTGCTGAAACTTTGCTGGTAGGCTACGACCTCGTGGTGATACACAGGTTAATAGAAATGGGTTAAATTAATATGCAAGAGTTAGGTAATAAGAAGCAAGAGCTAATGGGTCAAGCAGTGATTTAATTAATACAGTTTTTTTGTGTGGTTATTCTGGGTCTAGTTAGCAGGCCAGGAAGAACAAGCAGCTCTCCTCCTACACACTGAGACCTTTGTGGGGTCTTGTTTCATCAAACCACATTAGCCTGGAAGGAATCCAAGGTTCCCATCTTCTGTGGAAACTAAAGCTGAACCCCTTTTCCAAAGTAACATATTCTATATTCAAATTTTGAAGTCAAGATGCCTTTAAAACATATATGCTGGTTTAGTTTACCAGCCCACAGAATGAAATCTCTATCTGCAGTCAAGACATTCAAAGAAAACACAATAATATACATAATCCAGACTCTTTGTGCATTTTCCATTTTTATTTGCCTTTTTTTTAAAACTGAATTACTTTCTAATATTTATTTTTATTATCTTTACTCCTTTAATCTATGATTGTCTGTACTTTTTATATTACTTTTACTGTCTTTGTAAAGACTTTGCTCTATTTTTTAAACTACCTGTACTTTTTTTCCCCTCTCTCTCCAAAGACAATGTACATTTAAAAAAAAAAACACTGTATCTCATTTAGAGGTCTTTTATATCTGAATCTGTCCTATTGTGTATCTGAAATCCTTTTCTGTGAAGGATCATTTTAAAAAAAATAAGTGGTGTTGTTGCTGTAGCTCTGGATGCTGGCTCTACCTCTCTTAGACTTTCAATATGGCAGAGGAACATTTATCGCCAGCTCTGGGAGTTATGTTCACTGCCCTAGCTTCAGGGATGCAGCAGGTCTATTTTGCTGCCATTAAGCAACTTGCCACGTGGTACTCACAAACCCCATAAGTGCTCTGTAGAAGGACCTCCTGAAGGAGCCAGAACCATTTGTGCCACCATCTCTAACCATGACACCATCTCTTAAAGGAGTCATGCAATTTTTGTTGCTAATGCTGAGTCAGGAAGCCTTCTCTTAAAAGAATTGCACCTATGCTTGCCCTTAGCAAACAGAGCCCACCTGAAAAAATCCTGCTACCAAGAAGCCATGCTTAACTCTGTTCTTTTGTGTCTAGAAATCTTTCCCAAGCTCTCTCTGGTTTTATGTGGATGTAGTTGGCCCACATTAGTGGCATTTTATTAAACAGTGGTAACAAAACATATTCATAGCCTACAGAGGGGAATTCTACCTCAAAAACCAGCACAGCACAATAGCTCTAAGTGTGTGGTAGTGGCAACCACACAATAACTTTGTAACAACCAACAATTCTCTGAGTTGTCTTAACATACTTGCAACAAAAGAACAACTGTCACTTTACTCAATTAGCATGTTTCTTAAGTTATTCTAAATATTTACTATCTATACCCAAATTGAGGATGGGTCTTACTCCTCATCAAAAAACTTTCTCTTTGCAACAGACAGACAGTGCTGTAAAACACAACTGATCAGATTGAATAGAACAAGGGACTGTGTGGTGCTCAGGTCTAACTGATATATCTACAACACAACCTCTGCATCTACGGTCTAGGGTTCACAGCAGAAGAGAAGGACAGAAAGACTGTAAGAACCAGAAGAAAAGAAAACTCTCTATGAATCTTTAAGATTGTGTCTTCTAGACATGACAGATTTCTAGAATGTATTTTGGGGAGGGTACTTTTGAGTAGAAAAGTGTATCTGCTGCAGGTAACCAAAGTAGTCCCTCTAAATTCTTTTAAGTAAACAAATATAAAATCATTTTCTAAATATATATCAATAAAAATATGTGTAATATATGTATATATACATAATTGTGTCTCGACACGCACACACATACACACACACACGCACACATATTTCCAACATTCTCACTCACAGGCCCTGATCAAACTTTTGATTCTGAAAGGCATTGTGAATAAAATGGATCTCTTACTGCATTTTATCTTATCCTCTGTATAAGGAAATCTCCTACCAACTTTTAGAAACTCTTTGAAATTTAATGATTAGGTGAAGTTTTGTGTAAATTTCTAAATATCATCATTAAAATATTCTTTTTTATTTTTACAAAATTATCAATGTCCTTGTTTTTCATTAAAAGTTATCTTTAGAAAATTAATGCCACAGAAACACTTCTCTGAGATTATGAGCTTCAAGCACTCAGTACGTACTGACTGTGTAAATTGTGTCTGTTAGTGAGACTGATGTGAATATGACATTCTGTATAATTTACACTGATACACTGAGTATACATATCCAGTAATTCATCACTCATTTCTTTCTATGTGTTGAAAGTCATTTAGATGTCATAATGACAAAGATACAATTATAAGAGTGAATAAAGCATTTAATGATGATTTATATGAGCATAATTCACTCTGATAAATTATCTCTGTTCATGCTGAGCTTCTTAGAAACATGATTTTTATAATACAGATATGTAAAATGGCCCCATTATTCTCTATATCTTAATAGCCTTTTTATCTTTAAATAAGACGAGATATGAGGAAAAGGTTTAGAAATATGTCCTATGCATTCTATTTATTTCCATAAAATGAATAGTACTGGACATTGCCCTAAATATAAATTTTTGAAAGTGAAAGTGAGGACATACACCAATATAATTCCTTTTCTCTACTAGATTCTGTGAACAAAGATCCAGTGTTATATAATTTACATTTGGAGATTCACCACTTTGCAACATTAATCCTCTGCCAATTCTATTCATATTCTAAATCCATATAATTAAAGTCATGTCTTCGATATATTGATTCTCTAGAAACCAGAAAGGATTTTAGGCTCTTAAGAACCTTAGATCCATGAATAATTTTCCATGTGTCAATTGCTCCCTAAATTGTAAGTGTTTTCTTCAATTTCATTAGGACTTTTCCTTTTGTGCTATTATCCTCAGTAAAATGCTTTAACTACTTTCTCTGACACTGTAACTTTTTATGAATAGTATCTGGTCATTTGTTCTTAAATTTGATTTCCTGTCACTTTATTGCCATTGCATGGAAAATTTGAATGTGTCTATAGTCTGAACTACAAGTATAAGACATCAGAATTGTTGATTTTGGACACAGTAAACATCTTACAAATATAGATACAGCTATTTCATTTTTACATTGGAAATATATAGTATTTATATGTTATAGTAAAACTGTGAAACAATATAGTGATATCTATATAATGTACAATATTTTAGTTGATATTAATCATGTAATACATGAAGAAAATATATAACTATATTATGTACTAGTTCATATTAGAAATTTTCATTAATATTAAGGGGAACTGATGTGGGATCCCCCTCTGTATGCTGTGAATACCTTGCTTAATAAAGAAATTGTCTTGGGCCTGTGCAGGGAATAGAGGTAGGTGGTGGAACTAAGCTGAATGCTGGGAGAAATGAGGTAGTCCTTCAGAGAAAAGCCATGTAGTCCATCAGGAGACAGACACCAGAACTTTATCTGGTAAGCCACTGTCTTCTGGTGATACACAGATTAAAGGAGATGGGTTAAATTAATATTTAAGAGCTAGCCAAAAAGAAGCTAGAGCTAATAGGCCAAGCAGTGTGTTGATAATATAGTTTCTGTGTGGTTATTTCAGGTCTGAGCTGCCGAAAAGCCAGGAACCAACAAGTGGCATCCTCCTTCAACAGGGAACTATTAAAATATCTCTTTTGACTGGAATGCTTATACCAAAATATTCATTCATCTCAGAGAAATTATAGTAAATAAATAAATTGTAAATGGAAAATGTTTGCTTGTTTTCTGGCCACCCAGACCAGAATAATCACATGGAAACTATATAAATTGCAACACTGTTAGGGCAATAGTTTTGGTGTATTCCTAGCTTGCTCTTACATCTTAAATCAACCCATTTCTATTAATCTCTGTATCACCATAAGGCTGTGGCCTACCCGTAAAGTTCCAGTGTCCTTCTCCTTTGGCAGCTACATGGCATCTCTTTGAATCTACCTATTCTGTCTATATATCTTTTTACGAATTTTGTGCCTGGCTTTATCCTGCCCTTTCATAGGTCAAAGCAGCTTCTTTATTAATAAAGGGTAATAAAACATATTCACAGCATACAAAGGAGAATCCCACATCACTCCCCCTTTCTGTCTAAATAAAAAGGAAGGTTTTAACTTTACATACTAAAACTACATATAATAAAACAGGCATCAAGCAAGAATTACAGTTACAATATTTATTGTAATTTATCCTTTATCATAACTAAGGAAAACTATACCTATAACTATCTTTCTTCAACTCCACCAAAGAACCCAGAAGGATATAATATTACCTGAGTAAACAGGACGGGCATGGTAAGCAACTTCCAAAACTCTAGAATTGGCAGAGACATCTCATTGTGTGGACAGTCACATAAAGTTCTTCTGTGACATTGGGGCATCCGTCTTTAGCCATCAGGCCTAAAGTATCTGACAGACTTTTCCATGAAGCAGAAATCTGTAAGGCTTTTTTGCCTATACTGGCTGGCAGTTTGTCAGTCACTTTCTTCTTTTTCCTTTGGAATGTCTGGGAAGATCGTTCGTGAAGCAGGAACTCTGAAAGACTCTCTCAAACTTTCTTTTGGCAAGTTTAGCAGTCATTTTTCTGTTGGTCGTGCATTACTAGTTCATACACAATATCATGAAGCAGTCCAGGCAAGAGCAGCTTCTTGCCCAAATGACTACTAACTCATAAAGAGCCTCTTCAATGTCCGTCATCCTCTAGAAGTAATTGATGCTGCCAGAAGCTGACATGTCTCTTTGTCAAGAAAAGTCTAAGTTCTTAAAAGATTTTAAATTCCATATTCTGTAGGTCTTTGAAATGTTTAAGATTATCTATATAAATGAAATGTATCTCTATATATAGAGAACCTAACTAACATGACCATAAGTTTGACTATTATAAATGACTATTAATCTGTAATTTTTAATTATATATTACACTTTTAGATGAGCTGAACAAACACCTTAAATAAGAGCAGAAATACATACACACAGTGTAACAAAATTGACCTTAAATTTATATCAATAGACCAAGATCCACACCAATGCAAAGAGTTCATCTCTATATCCCATTTCCCTTTAAGTGAAAACAAACCTTTATAAACAATCATTTTTGGAATTTGGGTATTGCTTTCTCCAAACTGCTTTCTGATGTTTGTTGGCCAAAGTATATTTAGGGTTCATGGAGACCTCTCGGGGTAGGGGATCTTGTTTCATCAAGCCACATTTACATGAAAGGAATCTACAGGTTGTCATCTTCTGTGGAAACAAAAGCAGAATCTCTTTTCCAAAGCAACATATCCTTAAACTCAAATTTTGAAGTCAAGATATTTTAAAATATATATGTTGGTTTAGCTTAGTAGCACCCACAAACAAATGTCTCTCTGTTTTCAAAAAATATCAAAGATATCAGACTAGTATACACAATCCAGACTCTCTGTGTATTTCCAATCTCTAAGTGGCTTAGTTTTTTACTCTATTACTTTTTAATTTTTAATCATCTTTATTCCTTTAATCTATGGATTTCTGTACTCATTTCTTTCTCTCATAATCTCATGTACACTTATCTAACACTGTGACCCATTTAGAGGTCTTTCTTATCTGAATCTGTCTCATTGAATATCTGTAATCATTTTCTGACCAGGAACATTTTCTTATTTTTTTAAATGCTAAGCAGGGATTGCTGGGACCAATTCCTTGGCCCTTCCTGTTTGCTCTGCCCCATCCAACATGATGAAGGTACATTCACCACCTCTGTGAGCTATGCTCATTGCCCCAATTCTGAGGATATAGCTGGTCTTTGTCGCTATTAAGTAACTAGTAGTATACTGCTCAAAAACCCCATTTAAGTGTTATACCTCCCAAAAGAACCAGAGTTCAAAATACCAGCACAAACCAGGAAGCTGTCTTAAAGACCCTTCAGTTTTTGATGCTAATGCGGAGTCAGGATGCCTTCTCTTAAAGGAGCTGTGCCTCTGCTTGCTACCAGCAAGCAGAGTTTATGTGATGTGGTATGAATAGAAATTATCTTATCTAAGGTAAGGAGAGTTAACCTTGCTAGAAGTTCCTTGAAGGATAAACAGGTTTCATGTATAGTGGCTTTGCGGCTGATAAATGTCCAAAACGTTCCTTGGTGTAGGAGGTGCTTCTTCATTAGTATTGCTTTCATTGGTTCAATAAAGAAAACTGCCTTGGCCTTTTGAGAGGGCAGAAATCGGGTGGGCGGAGTAGAAAGGTCTGGAATGCTGGGGAGAAGGAAAGTGTGGCAGACGCCAAACTTCTCCGGCCCAAGATGGACACTGGTTAAACTCATGCCGGTAAACAACATCCTTGTGGTGAATACAGATTATTAGAAATGGGCTGAATCAAGATGTAAGAGTTGGCAAAGAAGAGGCTACAACTAATGGGCCAGGCAGTATTTAAATGAATACAGTTTCTGTGTAATTATTTCGGGTATAAGCTAGGTAGGACCAAAAGCAGGCCAGCAGCTGGGAGCTGGCAGCAGGACGCAGCCAGCTCCTCCTCATGCAACTGTTCCTGGTACGTTATTTCCTCTAGATCATATTCCAGCACAACTCAAAGAAACTTCTAAAGCTCTTTATCTGACAAAATACATTAGCAATGTTTAATTAAATGAATTTTATTTCTTTTCATTTTTATTTTTTTCACTTCACCACACATTTTTTTTCCATTCAAAAATTTCCACTTCCCCCCTCCCATTCCCCTCCCTCTCCCTCCCTCCCTCATCCTTCTCCCTCCCCCTCCAGCCTTAAGAGAGGGCAGTGTACCCTGCCCTGTGGGAAGTCCAAGGCTATCCCCGCTCCAGGCCTAGGAAGGTGTGCATCCAAATAGACTAGGGTCCCAAAAAGCCAGTACATGCAGTAGAAACAAGTCCCAGTGCCTTTATCAATGGTTTCTCAGTCAGCCCCCATTGTCAGCCACATTCAGAGAGTCCAGTTTGATCACATGCTCGTTCAGTCCCAGTCCAGCTGGATTTGGTGCACTCCCATTAGGTCAGGCACACTGTCTCAGTGGCTGGACTAACCCCTCACTGTCCTGACTTCCTTGCTCATCTTCTCCCTCCTTCTGCTCTTCAACTGAACCTTGGGAGCTCAGTCCAGTGCTCTGATGTGGATCTCTGTTTCTATCTCCATCCATCGCCAGACAGAGATCCTATGGTGATATTCGAGATAATCATCAGTGTGATTATGTGGCAAGGCCAGTTCAGGCACCCTCTCCTCTGCTGCCCAAGAACCTAGCTGGGGACATCCCTGTGGACATTTGGAGTCCCCTCTAGAGCCCAGTCTCTTGCCACACCTAAAATGGCTCCCTTAATGTAGATATCTTCTTCACTGCTCCTATATCTGCCCTTCCTCCATCTCAGCCCTCCCACTCGACCAAGCATTCCCCAGTCCTTCCCTACTGCCTACTCTTTCCCGCTCTCTCCTTCCCCAAACCCTGGCCCCACCACTACTGCCACCCCCTTGCTCCCAACTTTTGCCCGGCCTTCTTGTCTGCTTCCAATTTCCAGGTGGATTTATATATTTTTTTCTTTGGGTTTAGCTTGTTATTTGGCTTCTCTAGGCTTGTGAACTATAGGCTCAATGTCCTTTGTTTATGGCTAGAGTCCACTAATGAGTGAGTACATACCATATTCATCTTTTTGGGTCTGGCTTATCTCACTCAGGATAGTGTTTTCTATTTCCATCCATTTGCATGCAAAATTCAAGATGTCATTGATTTTCTACTGCTGAGTAGTACTCTAATGTGTGTATATTCCGCACTTTCTTTATCCATTCTTTCATTGAAGGGCATCTAGTTTGTTTCCAGGTTCTGGCTATTACAAATAATGCTGCTATGAACATAGTTGCACAAGTGCTTTTGTAGTATGATTGGGCATCTCTTGGGTATATTCCCAAGAGTGGTATTGCTGGATCCTGAGATAGGTTGATTGCCAATTTCCTGAGAAACCGCCACACTGATTTCAAAGTGGTTGCACAAGTTTGCATTCCCAGCAGCAATGGATGAGTGTTCCCCTTACTCCACATCCTCTCCAGCATAGGCTATCCTTGGTGTTTTTGATTTTAGCCATTCTGACAGGTGTAAGATGGTATCTCAAAGTTGTTTTGATTTGCATTTCCCTGCTTACTAAGGAAGTTGAACATGACCTTAAGTATCTTTTATCCATTTGAACTTTCTCTGTTGAGAATTCTCAGTTCAGTCCAGTACCACATTTTTAAATTGGGTTATTTAGAATTTTAACGTTTAGTTTCTTGAGTTCTTTATATATTTTGGAGATCAGACCTTTGTCTGCTGTGGGGTTGGTGAAGATCTTCTCCTATTCAGTAGGATGCCTTTTTGTCTTAATGACTGTGTCCTTTGCTTTAGAGAAGCTTCTCAGTTTCAGGAGGTCCCATTTACTCATTGTTACTCTCATTGTCTGTGCAACTGGGGTTTTACGTAGGAAGTGGTCTCCTGTGCCCATGTGTTGCAGTCTACTTCCCATTTTCTCTTCTATCACATTCAGTGTGGTCATATTTATATTGAGGTCTTTAATCCATTTGGACTTGAGTTTTGTGCATGGGGATAGATATGGATCTATTTTCATTCTTCTACAGGTTAAGATCCAGTTAAGCCAGCACCATTTGTTGAAGATGCTTTCTTTCTTCCATTGTATAATTTTAGCTCCTTTGTCAAAAATGAAAAGGTGTTCATAGGTTTGTGGGTTAATATCCTGGTCTTCAATTCGATTCCATTGGTCAACGTCTCTGTTTTTATGCCAATACCAAGCTGTTTTCAATAATGTAGCTCTGTAATAGAGTTTGAAGTCATGGATGGTCATGCCTATGGAAGTTCCTTTATTGTATAGGATTGTTTTGGCAATTCTGGGTTTTTTGTTTTTCCATATAAAGTTGATTATTGTTTTCTCAAGGTCTGTGAAGAATTTTGTTGGGATTTTGATGGGGATTGCATTGAATTTATAAATTGCCTTTGGTAGGATTGCCATTTTTACTATGTTGATCCTACCAATCCAAGACTATAGGAGATCTTTCCATTTTCTGGTGTCTTCTTCAATTTCTTTCTTCAAAGTTTTAAAGTTCTTGTCGAATAGATCTTTTACTTCCTTGGTTAGTGTTACCCCAAGATACTTTATGCTATTTGTGGCTATCGTGAAAGGTGAAGTTTCTCTGATTTCTCTCTCTGCTTCTTTATCCTTTGTGTATAGCAGGGCTACCGATTTTTTTGAGTTGACCTTGTATGCTGCAACATCACTGAAGGTATCAATCAGCTGTAGGAGTTCTTTGGTAGAGTTTTTGGGGTCACTGATGTATAATATCATATCATCTGCAAATAACAAAAGTTTGACTTCTTCCTTTCCAATTCAAATCCCCTTGATCTCCTTATGTTGTCTTATTGCTATTGCTAGAACTTCAGCACTATGTTGAAGAGATATGGAGAGAGTGGACATACTTGTCTTGTTCCTGAGTTTAGTGGGACGGCTTTGAGTTTCTCTCCGTTTAATTTGATGTTAGCTGTTGGCTTGCTGTATATTGCTTTTATTATATTTAGATATGATCCTTTTATCCCTATTTCTCCAAGACCTTTATCATAATGGTGTGCTGAATTTTGTCAAATGCTTTTTCAGCATCTAATAAATGATCATATTTTTTTTCTTTCAGTTTATTTATATGATGGATTACATTGATAGATTTTCATATGTTGAACCAGCACTGCATCTCTGGGATGAAGCCTACTTTATCAAAATGGATTATTGTTTTGATCTGTTCTTTGAATCGATTTGCCAGTATTTTATTGAGAATTTTTGCATCGATGTTCATGTGCAAGATTGGTCTGTAATTCTCTTTCTTGGTTGGGTCTTTGTGTGGTTTTGGTGTCAGGGTAACTGTAGCTTCATAAAAGGAGTTTGGCAATGACTCTTCTGTTTCTATTATGTGAAACACATTAAGGAGTATAGGTGTCAGCTCTTCTCAGAAGTTCTGGTAGAATTCTTCATTAAAACCATCTGGTCCTGGGCTTTTTATGGTTGGGAGGTTTTTAGTGATAGCTTCTATTTCCTCACAACTTATAGGTCTATTTAAATTGTTCACCTCATCTTGATTTAAATTTGGTATATGGTACTTATCTAAAAAAAATGTTTATTTCTTTTACATTTTCCAAATTTGTGGCAAACAGGCTTTTGTAGTAAGACCTAATGATTCTCTGAACTTCTTCAGTGTCTGTTGTTATGTTCCCCTTTTCATTTCTGATCTTGTTAATTTGTGTGTTCTCTCTCTGCCTTTTCATTAGTTTGGATAGGGGTTTTTCAATCTTGTTGATTTTCTCAAAGAACCAGCTCTTTGTTTCATTGATTCTTTGGATTGTTTTCTGTGTTTCTATTTTGTTGATTTCAGCCCTCAGTTTGATTATTTCCAGTCTTCTACTCCTCCTAGGTGAATCTACTTTTTTTTTCTAGAGCTTTCAGCTGTGCAGTTATGTCTATCATGTGAGCTTTCTCCCTTTTTTAATGTGGGCACTTAGTGCTATGAATTTTCCTCTTAGCACTGCTTTCATAGTGTCCCTAGGTTTGGGTATGTTGTGTCTTTATTTTCATTGAATTCTCGGAAGACTTTAATTTCTTTCTTTATTTCTTCCGTGACCCAGGGGTGGTTCAGTAGTTGACTGTTCAGTTTCCATGAGTTTGTAGGCTCTCTGGGGATAGAATTGTTGTTAAATTCTAACTTTATTCCATGGTGATCCGATAAGGCACAGGTGGTTACTAAATTTTTTTTGTATCTGTGGATGTTTGCTTTGTTACCGAGTATGCGATCAATTTTTGAGAGGGTTCCATGAGATGCTGAGAAGGCATATTCTTTCCTATTTGTGTGGAATGTTCTATAGATGTCTGTTAAGTCCATTTGATTCATTACCTCTGTTAGTTCTCATATTTCTGTGTTAGGTTCCTGTCTGGTTGACCTGTCCATTAGTGAGAGAGGAGTGTTGAAATCTCCTACTTTTAGTGTGTGTGGGGTTTGATGTGTGCTTTGAGTTCTAGTAATTTTTTTTTTTACATATGTGTGTGCTTTTATATTAGGGGCATATATATTCAGGATTGAGACTTCATCCTGATGAATTTTTCCTATTATGAGTATAAAGTCCATGTCTTCTGATTGATTTTACTTTGAAGTTGATTTTGTTAGATATTAGTATAGCCACACCCGCTTGTTTCTTAGGTCCATTTGATTGAAAAATCTTTTCCCAACCCTTTACTCTGAGATAATGTCTGTCTTTGTGGTTGAGATGTGTTTCTTGTAAACAGCAGAATGTTGGATCCTGTTTTCATATCCATTCTCTTAACCTGTGCCTTTTTATAGGTGAATTGAGTCCATTGATATTAAGTGATATTAATTACCAGAGGTTATTAACTGTGGCTATTTTTTGGGTTGTAGAGTTTGTGTGTTTCCCTTCTTTGAGTTGTGCCAGTGGATGGCTGTTAGATGTCTGTGTTATTATGGGTGTTGTTTGCTTCCTTTAGTTGTGGTTTTCCTTCTAGTACTTTCTGTAAGGCTGGGTTTGTGGCTATGTATTGCTTAAATTTGTTTTTATCCTGGAATATCTTGTTTTCTCCATATATGATGAAAGAAAGCTTTGCTGGGTATAGTAGTCTGGGCTTGCATCCATGGTCTCTTAGTGTCTGCAGCACATCTATCCAAGACCTTCTGGAGTTCATGGTTTCCATAGAGAAGTCAGGAGTAATTCTGATAGTTTAACCTTTATATATTACTTGACCTTTTACCTTTGCAGTTCTTAATATTCTTTCTTTATTCTGTATGCTTTTTGTTTTGATTATTATATGGTGAGGGGATTTTTTTTTGTTCCAGTCTATTTGGTGTTCTGTATGCTTCTTGTACCTTCATAGGAATATCTTTCTTTAGGTTGGGAATGTTTTCTTCTATAATTTTGTTGAATATATTTTCTGGGCCTTTGAGCTGTAATTCTTTTCCTTCTTCTACCCCTCTTTTTCTTAGGTTTGGTCTTTTCATGGTGTCCCAGATTTCCTGGGTGTTTTGTGTTAAGAATTTGTTGGATTTGCTGTTTTCTTTTATCAATGAGTTTATTTCCTCTATAGAGTCTTCAGCATCTGAGATTCTTCCGTCTATCTCTTTCTGTTGGTTATACTTGTCTCTGTAGTTCCTGTTCATTTACCCAGATTTTCCATATCCAGCCATCCCTCGGTTTGTGTCTCTTCATTTCCTCCATTTCAGTTTTCAAGTCTTGAACTGTTTTCATTACCTGTTTGATTGCTTTTTCTTGTTTTTTAGTGTATCTTTCAGAGATTTATTTATTTCTTCGAACTTTTTGTTAGTCTTCTCTTCCACTTCTTTAAAGGAGTTTTTCTCATCCTCATTAATGGTCTCTATCACTTCATAATGTTACATTTAAAGTTGATTTCTTCTACTTCTTCTGGATTAGGTTGTTAAATTCTTCCTGGTGCATATTTGCTCTATTCTGGTGTTATTGTGTTTCTTTTCAGGTTGTTGAAGGAATTCTTGCATTGATGCCTGTCTATCTCTTCCTTCAAATGCGGTCAGGAGAGTCTCAGTGGCTTGGTCCGATTTTTTCTGTGGCTGGGTACTTGGAGATTTTTCTTTTCTGCCCTCTCTTAGGTCCCCTCAGCACTGTAGCTGGCTTTCAGATTCCCTCCTCCCTAAAGTAGGCTGTGTTGATGGATCTAAGTACCCCCTCCGGATGGATCTACTGGTACTGGCTCAGGGCCACTTGCTGGCCAAGGACCTCGCAGACAAAAGGGCGGGCTTGGTAGATGCCAGCTTTGCGGAACAAAGAAAACCCTGCAGCCATGCTCTCACCAGACCCTCAGCCACGTAGCAGGCTGATTTGGGGCATCCTGGGCCCCTGCAAATGGAAAGGGGTGCTTGGGGGCAAGCTGTAGTGCCATAAGTAGAGACAGCCACTAGTCGGGCTTGAATGGCCAGAAAGTTTAGGGGATTGGAGGGTGCCTGTACTCCCTTCCTGGGGCATCTGGCTGGCTGGCTGGGCACACACTTACCCCTATGAAATGAGTTTTAAAAGAACACCAAACACTATTGTAAATCTTGGTGTTTTTTATTCCCTTTCTATTAAGTATTTGTTCTCATTTAAAAAGTAACCCCTTTGTGATTTTAATATTTGAATATATAATGGATGCTGAAAAGGACTTGAGAAATGTCAGAAGCTACACCATACTGTCTCACCATGATGGCTGCCTAAATATGTTTTGAAAAACTATAATAGACATGCTAAAGTGCATAGAGGAAAGCCCATGAGGTCTTAGTCCTACACAAAAAATTGTAGGTAACTAAGGAATGCTGAGAGAGGAAGAAATAGTCTCCTCCAGAGAAGAGCACACCAATTGGTTATTTAATATTAAATGACAAGCAATAAAAAATTCATACAAGTAATATTACAAAGATTTAGGAAATTATATTTATGTATTTAGGAATTTATATGTATCTATATAAACACATGTATGTAACAACTATGAGTAAAAACAGAGGCCATGAATCACAAAGCGAATAAGCATGAGTAATATGTGAGGATTCTGAGGGGGAAAATAAGAGAGAAATGATATAATTATATTATAATCTCAATGAATGAAAAAAATAGTCATAATTTGGTGGAAATGATAAAAACACATTGAATAAGTGGCTGTCCTTTTAAACTGGAATGACCACATATGATATTAATGTGCTTATGAGATCTGCCATGAGATCTGCCTCAGCCAATTTTAAAGGGTAGCAAAATGTCAGATACTGATTATCACCAAGCTATCTCCAATATTTCTTTTTGAAATATTTAATAAATATCAGTTAATCTGAATGGAGAGTATCTTATGTGACTATGATAAAACACTTACCAAGAACAACTTGTAAGAGAAGGTATATTTGACTTACTACTTACCTAAGGAAAACCAAGACAAGAGCTTAGTGCAGAAACCATTGTGGAATGTTGCTTCCCAGCCTGCTTGCCCTGGGTGCTTAGCTACTTCTTGTAGTATGAGGAGAAATGGGCTGTGTCCTGCCACCCAACTAGCTTAACCCCTGAAATAACCACACAGAAAACTGTATTCATTTAAACACTGCCTGGCCCATTAGCTCTAGCCTCTTATTGGCTAACTCTCACATCTTGATTTAACCCATTTCTATTAATCTGTGTTTACCACGAGTTCGTTGCTTACCGGGAAAGATTCAGCATGTCTGACTCTGGTGACTCCATGGCGACTCTCTTTGCCTGCCTTCTTTCTCCCAGCATTCAGTTCTCTTTTCCCTGCCCTATCAAAAGGCCAAGGCAGTTTCTTTATTCAACCAATGAAAGCAACACAAATACAGAGGGACCTCCTACACCAACTTCTCTAATATATCCCTGGTTCAGGTGACTAGAGATGGCACTACTCACCACTGGGAGACCTTTCTACATCAATTACAAATTATGATAATGTACTACAGACATGCCCACAGTCCAGTCTAATGGAGGCAATTGCTCGACTAAGATTCTGTTTCTATCCCTCCCTCTTTCTCTTTCTTGATTGAATACACAGCAATTTATTTAACTTACCTATATTAGTATTGTTTTGTTTGCTTGGTTTTGTTTTATATTGCTTTTTATTTTAAATGATTTTTTTAGGTCAGAATATACAAAATTGTTTTCCGTATGTAATTTTCTTTTTTCTTTTCTTTTTCTTTTTTTTTTCTTTTTTTGGTTTTTCAAGACAGGGTTTCTCTGTAGCCTTGAAGCCTGTCCTGGAATTAGCTCTTGTTGACCAGACTGGCCTTAAACACACAGAAATCTGCCTGCCTCTACTTCCCAAGTGTTGGGATTAAAGGTATGTGCCACCACTGCCCAGCTTCTGTATGGCATTTTCACAGGTCTGTGTCAATCTGCTCTTGATTAAGGTATTGTGTTTGTGCAGTTCACTTAAAAATGTAATGGATAATGAAGAAATACAGGTTAAAAGATGATTATCTATAATAGTCAAGTTTGTAGTCATGTTAGGTTTTCTAGATGTACAAGAATATATTTAGATGGATAGATATTCTTCTGATCTTTCAAAGATGATAGAATATTCCATTTAAAATGTTTTAAGAACTAAAGATTTTTTATGACAAAGAGACACATCTGCTCCTGGCAGCACCAATATACTTCAAGAGGATAATGGGCATCAAAGAGGCTCCTTATAAAGTTTGTTATCCATTTGGGCAAGAAACAGCTCTTGCCTGAACTGCTTGACTGGACTTGCAGGACCCACAGAAAAATGACTGCTGTAGCAGCTTAACGAAGATAAGAGAGTCTTTTGGGGTTCCTGCTTCATGAAAAAGTCTGTCAAGCATTCTGCAGGACACAAAAGAAAGTGACTCATAAACTGCCAATATAGGTGAAACTGTCTTTGAAGTTTCCTGCTTCATGGAAAAGTCTTCCAGATACTATGGGCCTGTAGGCTGAAGATGGGTGCCTGTAACATTACAGAAGAACTTCAGGTGACTATTCAGGTAGCGAGATGTCTCTGTCAATTCTAGAGTTTGGAAGTTGCTCGCAATGCACTTACTGTTTATTTACATAATATTATATCCTTCTGGAGTCTTTGATGGAGTTGAAGAATAGATGTTATAATTATAGTTTTCCTTTGTTTTGATAAAGTTAAAGTAGATATAAATATTGTAACTGTAACTCTTGCTTGATACCTGTTTTGTTGTTTGTAATTTTACTATATTAAAGTTAAAATATTCCTTTTTATTTACACAGAAAGGGGGAAGTGGTATGGGAAGTCTTTGTGCATATATGTTGCTTTTATTGGTTAGTGAATAAAGCCGTTTTTGCCAGTGGCTTAGCAGAGTGGAGTAGGGAAGAAGTTCCAAGCAGAGATGGAAGAGAAAGTGGGTGGAGTTGGTGAGAAGCCATGTAGCTGCCCACAGGAGATAGATGCACCAAAACCTGTGGGTAAACCACAGCCATGTAGCAATACAGAGATTAATAGAAATGGGTTAATTTAAGATATAAGAGTTAGCCAGATATATGCAGAAGCTATTTTCCAAACAGTGTGGCAAATAACATAGTTTCTGAGTGATTATTTTGTGCTCTGGGCAGCCAGGAATGAACAAGCGGCCTCTGCCCTACACCAGCCTGGTCTACAAAGCAGGATCCAGGACAATCAGGGCTGTTATGTAGAGAAAGCCTGTCTTGAAAAACCAAAATAAACAAACAAATGAAAAAAAAACAAAACAAAACAAAAAAGAAGATTAAAACAAGAAATGCAAGTCAGAAAGAAGGATGCCATTTGAGATAAAGTTAATGTAAAAGGATGGTGGCCTCTGCAACTGACAGACCTGAATAAGGATTGCCTATTGAGGATTCTCCTAGTTAGTGAGGGCTCCACTCCCCAGCTCCACTTGATACAAGTTAGAGTCATTTGAGAAGGAGGGATAACAAAGTGGTGGTAGCATATGCCTTTTGTCCCAGCACACTTGGGAGTGCGAGCCAGGTTAATCTCTGAGTTTGAGGCCAGATGGGTCAACAGAGCAAGGAGTTCCAGGACAGTTAGGGTTACACAGAGAAACATTGCCTTGAAAATAAACAAAAAACAAAACCAAAGAAGAGAAGAAGGAACATCAGTTGAGAAATCCTTCTACCAGGTATTGACTAAAGGGTCAAATGTGTGAAAGTTTTTGGTTAGTTACTGATGTGTGAGTTCCCAATGCACTGTGGGTAGTGTCACCCTTGTACAGGTGATCCCCAGTGTATAGAAAAGTAAGCTGAGCAAGCCACTGGAAACAAGTTAGTAAGCATCACTCCTCAATGTCTGCTGCATCAGCTTCTGCCTCCAGGTTCCCACCTTGAGCTCCTGCACTGGCATTACTGGGTGACAGCCTACAAGCTACAAGATGAAATAAACCCTGGAGTTGCCTTCGGTATGATGATTATCCCAGTAATAGAAGCCTAAGTGAGACAGTAGGTAAGTTCTCACTGTCTAACTACTAAGTTCAAAATTGAGAGATCCTAGCTTTTAAAAACTATTTGCTTTTCTTAGATTAAAATATGTGGGTCTCGACTAAGAGCAGAGAATGATAAAGAAAAACATTGCAAGCCATAAAAATTATTAAAATAATTATACTAAAGTCATCTGTGGGCATAATAGGTAGAAATATTTAATAGTTTCAAAAATCATTAGCATTTAGATATTCAATATCTTAATACACTTTAAAAATATCCAGGCTGTATGGTCACAATTGTCTTCCTCCCTAGCATGCTAATATGATACCCATTATAGACATTACATTAACTCAAATTAACAAATGGCATAAAGCAGATACTTAAGCTAGGAAATTCTCTTGGTTGGATGCATGCCAAGCAGCACAGTGCTAACTGAATTACCTCTAGAAACTCTTTCCCAGCTTGTCTCTTTCACTGTGGTTTTATAGTTTTGAAGGAGTGATTTCTTCTCTTAACTTTCAGTAACTCGTTTAAATCAGTGGTTAGCACTCAAGGGCGCCTACACTTGCTGTCTACTTGACTTCCCATCAAACTTATATTGCAACAAACTTCAGGTCTATGATGATTCACACATGTTTTCCTTACTGTAACCAATGCCAGATTTGGAAGCTAAAATATACCGCAAAGGAAGCCTTAGTTTCTGTAAATACATATGTGTGCCAGATCAGTAGGCAATTCTGCTACATGACAAGGTGTGTTGTTTAATAGGTTCAAAGATAGTTTGGAGGCATGGTAAATGACACCACACACCACAAAGCAAAGCCACTCACAGTGCCGGAAACCGTTTCCCCTTGACCTGCTCTTCACTACCTTTCTCTCATCCTGCATTCTTTCCTCATGGCCAGCCACAGATACGAGAATTCTTCCTCAGGGCAACACAAAGAAATCTTTTCCTCAGGGCAGTCATAAAACCTTCAATTATTTTTCTAACTCCCTCTTGCTGAGGAAATGAAGATGCTCATTGCAGAGGCTTTTGCTTCACACCTAAGAAGAAGAAATTTTACCAGCAAAAGGACAAAGAGAACTTTACTACCTCCCTACAACTCGCTGTATGGTTATTTTCACATATCTTCAATGTTCAGTCATATTTCTGTACTTCTGTCTGTGCTTATAGAACTGAAAACCAAACATTTCACACCAGTTTTTTGGGCCTTTCATCTGAAGGCTCCTGTGCCACAGTTAACCATAATTAAGTAAATCAGCTATGTATATCTCTCGCTAATACAATTTTTTTGCATAGGTATGTCAATCCATGCTGTAGTTTATGAGTTGCCTATGAGGGTTCAGTCTTGTTTCTGCCTCTATAATATAGCTAAATATTTTTTAATTCTTCACTAAATGTTAATTTCTTTGATTGTATTTAGATTTTTTTGTCAAGACACATTTTACTGATAAAATCAATGTATTACTCATTAGAAAACATAAAATTAAACTTGAGTTGTGGGTTTTGGTGGAACTCCCACCAAATAACACAGTGATGATTAATGAATATTATGGTCAACTGGTAGTTTTCAGTTTCCATTCAGATTTGTAAGTTATTTTTTATTACACCTCACATTTTAGTTTATTTATTATTCATTTTTTTATTCATTTTACATGACAAGCACAGTTCTCCCTCCCTCTCCTCCTTCCGGATCCTCTCCCACCTCACTCCCCATCCATTACCCTGAAAGAGTAAAGTTTCCTATGGGGAGTCAACAAAGCCTGGCACATCACATTGAGGCAGGACCAAGCCCCTTCCCTACTGCATTAAGGCTGAGCAAGGTATCAACTCATGCAGCAAGGATAGATCCTGGTCTCATTGTCAGGGGCCTCATAAACAGACCAAACCATACAACTGTCACCCACATGCAGAGGGCCTAGTTTGGTCCCATGCAGGCTTCCCAGCTGTTGGTCAAAGAATCCATGAGGTCCCATGCATTTTATATGTCGAAATGATAGAACCTGACTTTTTATTGTTTGAAATCATTATCTATATTTAACTTCAAGAGAACTTGTTAAATTTGTTGAATCCTTTTGCACCACTTCTGAGAAATGCATATTTTGGAACAGATTGCTATCTGAAACACAAGAAGATTTAGCATAAATTAACAAATAATTCCAAGATGAAGAAATGTAAAATGCTTTAAGAGGATAATTTTTGAAAGAGTATGGCAATGGAGAACAAGAGATTCCATTGTAATTGTCAACCTTTATGTATATTAAAAGCCTTCCACTTCCATCAGTCACAACCACAGGATACATGTGGCTATTGATTGTGTGCTACTTCTACAGGATGGATTAATGGCTTCTTCTCCCGTAAATACAAATATTTCAATGTGAGATCACCAAACCTTCAAACTTAAATAACCCATTTACCCACCTTCCCAAGAGGTTTCTTAAGATACTGCCTGGTGGAATAACAATAAGTCAACAAATTATAATTTAACCTTAGACACATTAATTACCTAGCATATCCTAATACAATCATTCTGTTTAGGATATTACATTTGAACTGCCATTATTCAACCAGAACATTTTATAGCTTTTGTTTTTTTTTCTTTTTATAGTGTTTGTGTGTGTATGTGCATGTGTATGTGTGTGTGTATGTTTGTGGGTATATGTGTATGCATGTATGTGGGTATGTGTGTGTGTCTGTGTTGGCTGCTTTCATGTCATTCTGAGCACTAGTAGCTGTGCATGTGGAGGACAGAAGTCAGCACTGGGTACTGTTCTCTATTGTTTTCCATTTTACTTTTTAAGACAGGGCCTCTTGGTGAAACGGGATCTCATCCTTTCTTAGGTAGGTGAGCTGCCTGTCGAGTACTAGGAATTTACCATCTTACCATTCTGACACATAATTGGATATCAGAGAACAGGTGTTATTTTATATCCCCTATAATGTGTATAGTAAATTAGTTAGAAAATATTGTTTCTACAACTCCACGTTCTTATTGCTCACAGAATAAGCAGAAGCTATTGTTTATTTTCCAGTTCAAGCATGTTTATTTAGGTCAAAACACTACATATACTATGCTTTAATGTTGCTTAGCTTTTTTATGTAGAAATATATGCTATCTTCTCCCAACAGAAGAGCTACATTCCTCAGAGTAATGACTGCTGAGTGACTTGGCTCATGGTTTGCCAACAGTAACAACACAAGAGGTGAGACTACAGGTAATTTGTGATCTATACTTAATATAGTTTTCCATCATGCTAGTTGAGAGTTGAGGAAAAAGACTGCATACATCTTAGTGGGGCATTGGTGTGATCCAGTACCTATCTTATTCATACATGTAAACCCTTAGCATATAAATGTCAAGGGCCGCTTGCTCTAGTGGTAAAAAAAAAGTGCTGAGTCAGAGCAGATTTTCTTTCTTTAATCATCTGCTACTTGTACTGAAATAATACTTGTGCTCATCAAAACTTCTAAAACATTTAGTTTATATGTGCACAGCGAAGGTCTGGTTTTTATTTTTTTAGACAATAAAAGATTAATGGACTCCTTTTCACAATACCATTTGTCTATATACATCTTCACTTAGGTATGATAATGTATTTTTCCTTTGACTATGTGTCTAAAATTGTAGCAACCACTGAAACCTTTATTACTGCGTGTAGAAGCTGAAATTGGGGAGTGGTGCTAAAGCAAACACCTATCTTACAAAGCTCCCTTCCCAAAAATCTTTACTAATACATTTTTTATTCATAAGGAAAAGTTTACTATCACAGAAGATATAAATATAAACATAAAAATGTTCAAGTATACTTTTTATTTGGTAATATTATTTTTCCATAATTTTTGAGAATGTTTGGTTATAAACAGGAATAAACTAACCCAGTGTTCCTGACTGTTGTGTATCAACAAAGGGCAAGGATAGAACTAAACATACAAGGGATACCCAGGAAAAAAAGAAACTGGGAAAAAATAAAAAGAAATGAGGGAATAGAAAGGAAGGATAGGAGAAAGAAAAAGGGAAAGTGGAGGAAAGGAAGGAATAGGAGCAGAGAAGAGGGAGGAAGAAAAGATGGAAGGAACACAGGGAGAGAGGAATGGAGGGTGGGGGATGGAGTAACCAAGGGAAAACAGTCAAGAAAAAAATCTTTTATACAGAATATAGCTTTGTAACTAAGGGAAGGAGCAAGAGGGTACTGTAATAGTTAAGATAGATTATTACAGCTGAACTGGAGACCAGAAATAAATGCTCAGCAGCGAGAAATGTATACAATATATACAGATGAGTAGATTGAGTAGAAAATAAAGTATGAAGGCAACAACTTTGCTATTAGTGAGCTTGAACAGTGACCAGGCAAGACTTCAAGTAGAGGGAGAGGGAAACCAACCCAGACACATAACTTTCGACCTACACTCTGTCCTGCCTGTGGGGTGTGCAACAGAAAGGAGGCACAGAGATTCTGAGAGTGGTCAACAAATGATTGGCCTAGCAAAAAAACCTGTGCCAGGAGAATAAGCCAAGCCCACTTACTGACACTGCCTAGAGCACCAGGATCCATAGGCTGGATGACCAACACACCTAACATACAACCAAACAGGACTGAAGGAAAAACATGTCAATGTAATGATGACTAACACTGTTCTGCTATCCTCATAGATTGGTGCCTAGTATATTTCTCATCAGAGAGGCTTCATCCAGCTACTGATGGAAATAGACACAGACCCATAGTCAAATATATGCATAGCTCAGGAAATCCTGGAGAAGAAGGGGAGAAAAGGATTTTAGGAGCCAGAGGGATCAAGGACACCACGAGGAAACCCACAGAATCATCTAACCTGGCCTCACAGGGACTCACAGAGGCTGAAACAAGAACCAGAGAGTCTGAATGAGACTGATCTACTCACTTTGCATATATGTTACAATTGTGTAAGTTGGTCTTCTTGTGGGAATCCTCTCTGACTCTTTTACTGGCTTTTGGGATCCTACTCCCCATACTGGGTCACCTTGCCAAGCCAAGCCTTAAGACATGGAGAAGTACTTAGTCTTACTGCAACTTGATATGCCATGTGGTTTGTTGTTGACCATGGGAGATCTGCACTTTGTTAAACAGAAATGGAGGAGTGGATTGGGGGGTGGGAACAGAGGGGTAGGGTGGTGGGGGAAGGATTGGAAGGAGAGGACAGAGAGGAAACTGAGGCCAGGATGTAAAAGAAATAAATTAATTAGTTAAGAAAAAGAATCCCAGCTGTACTCTGAGATTATCTCTAGCACCCTGATTGTCACCCTCATAAGAGTAAAACAATTGAACTCTTCTTTCAGAGTATCTTTTTTGATAAGGTAGAATTTACTTCTTTCCTGGGCAAACTTCTCTTCCAAGAAAATAATTCTTACATTATAGGAAACATTTCAGGGTTCATTAAAACTAAGAATCAGCAACAACAAACCTCAAAATCACTCCAGTAATTTACCAATCCTTGACCATAGAACATTGTAGATGTCCCCTGAATGCAGCTCCCTAAATTCTCAAAATCACTGCCTGCATTAATCGTCCACCACCCTGCTCAGAATGCCTCCTAAGTGGCTGTCCCATTTCTACTGAATAAATTCCTCACGCTAGCACAGCTGTGCTAAAAGCTCATTCCAGTTAGGACGGTTATGAACCCATTTGTGTTAATTGGTTTATTTCTACATTCAATCAAATTCATTTTTATCTTAAAAGGGAAAGAAATTCTTTTATGTACCCTTTACAACCCTTTCAGAGAGGATCTCCATTTTCTTTTCTCTCACCGAGAACCTTTCCTACTGCTCCTTCTATAGATCTGGTTCCTTTTATTCATTAGTTTATAGATCTGCTGCTTCTCTTCCTATAATTTCTGGCATTTTATTAATGAAGGTTATTCATTAAATCCTAACTGAAGACAATTCCTGGTTCAGCAGTGCCTAAGAGGTGGATTTCTCCTTGTAGCTGATCTAGCATCGTTGCATATTTCCTTCTTTCTAAGAAGCGTGAGGCTCAATTTCCATGTCATTAACTCTTTTTATTTCTCATTTTTTAAAATAAATTTTACATACTCGTCCCATGCCCCTTCTCCTGCACCCCACATCGCCCCCATCTCACCCCATCTACTCCTCAGAGAGGTAAGGCCGCCCTTGGGGAGTCAACAAAGTCTGTTATACCAAGTTGAGAAAGGACCAAGCCCCTTACCCATGTATCAAGGCTGAGCAAGGACTCCCTGACCCTTGCATAGGGAATGGGCTCCAAAAAGCCAGTTCATGCACCCAGGATAAGTCCTGGTTCCAATGCCAGCCATGCTCCCCCCCACCCCCGCATCAAGCCACATTCAAAGGGCTTTTCTTGGCCCCATGCAGGACCCCTGTCATTAACTCTTACAGTTCCTTCCCCTACTATTACTTCCTTATATTATCCTTCCAACTTAGGTTTTTCGCTAGGTTTCTATATATCCTTTTATACTCCTTTGATTTTTTTTTACCTTGTCTTCACCTATGGTCTAAGTTCACCTTATAAAAATTACTTAGGCATACTATTAAAATATTTACATTTTTGATTCTGCCTAAATATCAAGGACTTAATAAATTTATTCCCCTGCCCAGAAATACCTGCCTTGATCCTAGATTTTGTCTATTCCTGTTTGATTGACAGTTTCATATAGTTGCCAATAAATATTTTATATCCCTAGAAAGATGCATTTGCACTACTGCAGGTCTCATGGTTTCCTTCCTTCCTTCACTTTATTCTTTCTTTTATTAATACTTCTTGTTCTTTACAGTCTAATTGCAAGGCAGAGATCTCGCCATGTAATTTTCTGTTTAGAACTTCAGGGGATTTCTCCAAAACAATTGTTTCAAATTATTTTCTAACATGCTAACATTTGC
Source organism: Ondatra zibethicus (assembly GCA_004026605.1). NCBI lineage: Eukaryota > Metazoa > Chordata > Mammalia > Rodentia > Cricetidae > Ondatra > Ondatra zibethicus. The sequence goes on from PVIU01011046.1 coordinate 35,976, forward strand.
TAAGAGAGTGATAAGGTAAATATGGCTTCCTTCCTATGAGGCTCTATTCCTGCTCTAGGAAGCACGGTTCATGGAGTCAAATCGTAGAGGTATGATTTACAGAATAAAATATCAAAGATGGTACTAAAGGTCCAAAACCCTGCTACTGTCATTTACACGTCCTGTTTAGTAGCACTAGAGTTCAGGAAATGTGACAAGCTCATTTTTGTTTCTGCATAGTTTAAGCTCCATTTTATATTATTTCTTTTCCATCCTGGAAAAATACCATGCATCCTTTGAGTTCTGGCCTAAATTTTATCATCATTACAGAGTCATTCAACTCCCTCATACAGATACTAAAATGACTGCTTCCTCCTCTTACAATGGTTTTTCCTAATAATATTTGTGAATCTAATGTTTATTTGTTACATGGATGCCTTAAAGTTGCAGGTAGTACTCTAGACATAAGTTTTGCATAAACAAGTCATTGGGCATGTAGTGAATGATAATGTTTTGTAGCTCTAATTTTTGACCAGATGGTACAGCTTTAGAAACTTAGTATGAAAAAGGCTATTGACAGAATGTCTTAGGTTGAATGACATGAACATAAAAATAATACGGTCAGTGAGGGAAGTTTAGTAGGTGAATTCATTGAAATGTACTGTCTTTGCCGTGGAAGCTATAAAGTTATGAAAAGCAAATACAGAAACAAAGGATTTGTGGATGGGAATCTTTTCTCACAGCTATCCCATCAGTAGGCTATCCTTCATGTCAATCAAGTGAGTATCCAGGCAGTGCCTGGTCAGCCAGCTGCTCCTCTAGGAGACTGATCTGAGGAACACCACAGTTACAAGAGCAACAGCAGAATGAGTTTCACATTCTTTCTCTTTCATGTGAAACATCACACATACTGTGAAAAAAAATGTGAAACAAATTAATTTAACAAGGCATAACACTCTTAATTGCTTTTAAATGAAATGTTTCATATACATTTTAGCATACAATCTTAAGAAACTTTTCAGTGGATAATTAAATTTAAACCAATTAACTTTAGTACTTCTTCAAAACAGAAAAATGTGATATAATGGAAAAGAGACAGAACGCTAAAAGAAGCTGTGGCCATATTGCCAGGAAAGCCAAGTGACACTGAGTGTATGCTCTACATCCACTGATAGTATGGTAATTTTATTTTTAAGATAAAGGATGTTTTTCTTATATTTGCATTTCCTAAAATTCCTAAAAATTGCAATTCCTAAAATTTCCTAATTTTTGTTTGTAATTGTCAAAATAATTTTTATTGTGAATCATCACTGTAAAACTACACTTAGAAATAACAATAATTTAAATTTTTATTTAAATGGGGAAATTAATACACAGAGACTTCTTTTAAGCTATGGATATTCAACATAGCTTAGGTTCATTTCTGGCTATCTCTTTTTCTTTAACTAAATTAATGTTTCTTTTCTTTAACTATATGGATTACAATTAAATGGATTCTTTGACAGAATTTGAAACTCAAACCATATTGCTCCTTGTAGTTTCTCTCATCAGGACATGTGAGAACCAATTTTAATTGTGCTGTGTCAGCCCAGAGTGACCTAAGAACAGGTTCCCTAACGACAGTGGATTTACTGCATCATGGTCTTTGCAGGTTCCCTACCGACAGTGGATTTACTGCATCATGGTCAAGCATTAGCAGTTCACTCAGTCAGCAGTTCTCTGCTAACTTTGCAGAGAAGTAACTACTTGAGATCTTTATCATCTTTATTTAAAGTTACATATTATTTATAGGCCATTTTTTTCTAAATAGATATGTGGAGCCTTTTACTTTTACCTGATATAGGAGCAATCCATAAAATACACCCTTATAAATAGAGCTGTGACAGCTAAATTATGAAAACAGTTAGCAGTATACATCTTAGCATATGTCTCGTGCAGCCATTTATAGCCATGTGCAAAGGTCAGTGTCAGGGTGAAACATCCTTCAGAACTCACGACAAGAAGGGAAGATTGAAAAAATAGTGTCCGTTTTCTACTAAACTGTAAAACTTGTAAATCATAATAGAAAGATTAAAAATGGAAAGAGATTGAGAAGGAAAAAGAAGAGAGGTCAATTGCTGCTTAAAGTTTTGTCATAAAAATTGGTGACTGGGAGATAAAGAAGAACTATAAAATAAAGCTTTATTTATTTACTTATTTATTTATTTATTCAGGAGAACCTGAAAGTCCTTTTGATTACCACCAGTTTCAAAACTTTTTAATTCCTCAGTGATGTGTTGTCATTACTTAGTTATGTTTTTATGAAACATAGTAAAGATCATATTGAAACAAAAACTGAATTTTATAACATTTTGTAAAGATTTGAATGAATGTGAAAAACATAAACCGAGTCCTTTGCTAACTCTTTCATTCCACACTCACAATTAATGACAATTATAATGTAAACTAAAGTTTACACAGTTGATTTGACTTAAATATGAGATCATGAGTCATTTCATTTCTGATATGAGAGAGCTATGTCCTTCCTCTCTCGTTTCAGAACCTCTAAACATTTTGACAGTTTTACTGAAGAAATTAGTTTGTTCTGAGAAACAAGATCTTAGCTCAATGTCTGATTTTGTTTCACATGACAACGGAGAGAACTTCAGTCTTAAAATTACCTACTAATAAAACTTGATTCCATCGGTACATGGTTAGTGTTCATACATTTGTTGGGTCTCTATACCTTTTCAGACTTCCCAGGAAATACAAGGAAATTGTATAACATAGAAAGGTTATTTGGCTGGAGGTGTGGTCTATATTCATACAAATGGTACAGCCTCATTTTTTTCTTTCTATATTTATTCTTAGTAAAAACAAACATGTATATTTGTTTTTAATTCATTTCCTTCCTTCCTTCCTTCCTCCCTTCCTTCCTCCCCCATCCCTCACTTCCCCTTCTCTTATTCCTTTTTCTTTGTGGAAGTATGTCTTTCTACCCCTGTACTGATGATCAAATCTAGGGCCTTATATTTGATAGATCTATGTCACTGAGTTCAATTTACAACTACAGTAATAGGAAGCAAAAATACTTTAATTCATTTGCAGTTAACATGCAAACGCAAATAGAACATCAACTTTCATCAAGCAAAAGCAGAAGCTTCCATTTCGGTTAATGTGTAATGTTATTTAAGCTCCTTCCCGAGGACTCCAAAAGAATTGCTAAACTGACAGCCTAAAACAATGCTAATGTTTTAAAATGCTGATGTTAACGTGAGGTATTTTAGGTTGAATGAAAGAAACTAAAATGTGCCAAGAGGAATCTTAACATAAGGCAAACATGGGTAAACAAGAGGCTTGAAAGGCTTGTATGCAACATCGGGGCCCAGAAAATTAGAAGGAAGTCCTGGGTCATGCACAAGCTGGAACCGATGCCACTGTACCACATTCAGGCACTCTAGAGGGACTGGGAGACTAGAAACGAGTAAAATGCTAGCAACAGGGAAGTAATGTGGTCCATCATCACCTAGACATGACACTAGAGGGGCTCTTTTGAATAATTTGCTATTAAAGCCTAGTGTTCAGAGATTCTGAGATAGGTAGTTTTATATACATTTGACACAGGCTTGAGTCATTTTGAAAATAATACGTCCACCAGACTGACCTATGGGCAAGCCTGTGGTACATTTTCCTGATTGGTGATTGGTGTGGGAAGGCCCAGCTCATTGTGGCTGGTGCCAATTCTGGACTGCTGGTCTTAGGTGCTGTGAGAAAAAAGGCTGAGCAAGTTATCAGGAGTAAGCCAATAAGCAGCACTCCTCCATGGCCTATGTATTTGTTCCTGCATCAAGGTTCTTGTTCTGCTTGAGTTATGTCCTGGCTTGCCTCAGTGATAGACTGTCACATGCAAGTATAAGATGAAACGAACTCTTTCTTCCCCGAGTTCCTTTGGTCATGTTGTTTATCACAGTTAGAGAAACCTAAGAGAGAGCCACACTGATACCAAGCAGGTTCAAGGTAATTTTGGACAGGAATTATTGGGGATATACTCTGGCTCTTACTATGACACCAGCAAAAATGGAAAATGACAAGATACAGTTTCCCTACTGCAGCAGATGGTGTTTGATACATCACCAAAATCTTGGTGTATGTTCCATGTTTTTTAGTCAAGTCCTAACCCCAACTGCAAAATAAAAATAACCATGATGAATATCTTTGATATGGATAAAGAGCCCAGGATATACTGAGATAAAACATTCCAAGACAGTGAGTGAGTAGGAGGGATTGTGCTTTACGATAGCCTGAATGAAACTAGTTTTTATAGTTTTATAAAGGACCCAATTGATGATATCTATTTCATCAGTTTGAATCTAGGTCAAGTCTGTTCATTGACAGGTAGCATGAACATTTTCCATTTGAGGATGCAAAGACACATTATTTAATGAATTTTCATAAGTATTGATTAGTTCAATATAATCTCCATTAAATAGATAGAAATTTACAATTGTTTTGAAACATATTAATAATGCCATTGGAGTTATGCCTTTAAAAAGTATATCTGTAAACATCACATACAATCAAGATTGATATTCATTACATATATATTCCACAGCATGAATCAAGTTTATACACATAGCTAGATAAATTGAATATTTTATATGCTAACATTACCAGTAAATTATTCATCTGGAACACACTGTACAAGTTATTGGCTCTATGCCTAATATAGTCACAGAAACATGCATTTAATGATCATAGTGACATAGCAGATGATTTACATTTGGAATATTCTTTTTATAATTTAAATCATGAAACTCCATGACAAATGAATAAATCAAAATATATAAAAGCCCAATGAAGCAGATATCAGTCAGGGGAATATTAATAGTCTCAATACTTCAGTTTTATGTATCTTCTCTATCTAAAAGAGGCAATAGGTTGTCTCACTGTAGAGACAGGAGATTTGCTGCAGGTGGATAATGGTATTTTTTTCTATTGAAAGAAAAATAGAAAGCAAAAATAACAAAGTCAGGGCAACTGCAATGAACTGAAATCTTCTAAACTGTGCCTGGACACTAAAGCAGTGCAAACACGCCATCTTCCCCTGGGCAGCTCACAGATCTCATGTGGCTGAAGGTGAAATGAGCTACTAGACAAACACTTAAGCACTGACCCTCAGAGCGCTATCTGGATGCCTGAGAGCCAGGCAGTCACTCAATAAAGCTCAGAGAGCCATGGTGCCCGCACTCCTAGCTTTCAAAGACTAGAGGTATGTGTAAATGAAGACTTGAAAATATCATCATAGCCCAGGTCAAAAACCTTACCCAGATGAAAAGATTTCTCTAAAGTGTTCTTTTTGTTGTTGTTTTGGGTTTTTCAAACTTATTAAGATCAGAATTAGTTTTCATCCACTTTTGCATTTTCAAGAATAAACATGGTGACGTAATTAAAGGTATAAATGGTAAAATCCAGTAACATAGCAACTTCCTACTTGGTGAGAAAGCAGATAAACAATAAGCACCTGCATCATAAAAAAGCAAACAAAAGAATCACTTCTGAGTAGCACACCTAAATAATTATCAAGCAGCTAGTGCATTTGCAGGTATAAAAAGTTTCTGTTCTCCTGAAGGGCATCACAGGAAGACAAAGGAAACAAAACCTTCATAAGTCACCCATTTACCTCCCAACCCTGTCCAAAGTCCTATCTACAGCAACATAAAATTGACTTTCTATGTAGTACTAGAAAGTTCTCCATTCTGTGTATACATTAGATTCACTTAAACATCTTTTTATATCAAGAATATCACTCATTCTTTACTTCAGGGCTTCCAATTTAACAGGTAGAGACATGGGTCCTTTCTTTTTCTAACAGGCACCTGTGGATGTACTGAGTACCTTTGCCTTGAGGAAGCTTGGAGCCTTTATCTAAGAAATGATGCTTGTGTGTAGTAACTTTGGCTGCTAGGAAATCTAACTTAGACAAGAACTCACATCTTGAAGCACCATGTGCCTGCTGGATGTCTGAGAGCTGCTAGACCAATGAAGCCCAGACTTTCCTGGTTCACACACTCCCAGTCTTGCAAGGAAATAGAAAAAGATAATTGAAAGGATTAGTTTGTGTTGTGAAAACTCCACTATAATTTGTAATAGAGTAAGGGGTTGGAGTCAATTTGTTCCTAGGTATAAAACTTCTAGAACTATGGAAGATTTCTGAAGAAATTAAAAGTACAAGAGATTTCTGAATAAAATGAGTCTATAAAGGCAAACATGGATCAACATGAAGACATCTTATTTAACAGAAAATTTTATTTTTTCTGTTAAAAAGGAGACTTTTTAAACATTACTTTCTTTAATCTTCAGCTTGACATCCTCCTATTTTTCTTAATTTATAAAGAAACATACAAACCTGTAACTTCCAAAGCCAATAAACAAATAAGTATAAGTAATGCATAACTCCATAGAAACATTGTGCTAACTATGGGTCCTGTGATTATAACCAAGTGATGATTAAGGAAGTGCATTGATAAGTGTCATTACAAAGGAAAGAAGGTAATAATAGGATGATCAAAACCTTATTTTTTTTGGTCAAAATCGGCATGCAATTACTTAAAAATGTATACTTTGGCTCTGTGCAATGTCTTTGGTTATAAATTTGAATTACAAAAGTGCTTCTAATTAACTATGCATCCAAAACATACAAGTGTTAAATAAGATAATTTAATTAAAATGCATATAGAGTAATGTAAATGTTGATTACTAAAGTTAAAACAATAGTAGAGATCATGAATGCTTTCTTATCTTAACTAATAACCAGTTACCATTATATCATAATTAAATATTACACTATAAAACATAAATAAATGTTAAGATTGTATTCATATAAATTTTCAGTTTCCTGATATTGAAGTTATGGAGTATTAGTATAAATGAAATACTCTTCAAAAATTCTACTTATATACATTTTTTAATTGTAGAGTTATACAGTTGTAGAAATTCTAAATTATTTGCACTCAGTTCATGAAAAATTGTTGCCCTATGGTTCATCAGACTGTAATCCCACATCAAAATAAACTATTGAAAAATATCTGATGAATACCTTCTGGAATAGACATACAACTCCTTAGAAAAAATGGCAGATTGTATACCTGTACAAGAGCTAGATTAGGGGTATCAATGCATTTAAGAGCAATATCAATTCATTTCTCCTTTTAATAATTGTATTTTGGCCAGATATCAAGTATTTAAAATATGGAGGCACAAGAATCTACCGCAAAGGTGATCATCTCACAGTTCAACACATTTGATGGATTCTGCGCATCTGCTCTTGTATACCTCCACAAAGCATTTTGGGAAATGAACTTCAAAATAAGCCAGTTTTCTCCACATCAGGAATAACTACAAAAGTCTTATTATAACTATGCATCTATTGACAATAGGCTTATAGTGAAATAGACAAGATGAAAGCACTGCCAATGAAGATGAGCATTGAAAGAAAGCAGGCTACTCACATAGTAGCAGTGTAAGGGTTATATGGAATATGTAGAAGATCATGTAATAATCACTTAAGTCATTTAAGTCCCTTATGTTTGAATGGACTTTGCAGCCCCGGAACTTTAACAACTGGGGGTGTTTAAAAGACTCATAGAGTGCAATGACATGACAGTTGCACAGGAAAAGTAGAAATTACTTGTTTTATGGCACTAAATAGAAGAAAAAGTAATGCTTAAATAGTGCTTAAATTTCATTTTGCGTTCTGACAAGAACAATATATTAAACTTAAGATAGTGATTTAGCTAGTCATTTGGAAGTACTTTTAAATGTTCACCCCAGGATAACATTTGTAGTTGTGCCCAGATATCATTGTATAGCAAACAATAATGTCCTACAATGGTAAAGAGGGCATGCATAAATTGCACTAGCATAAGGTTTCTAACTGCATCACTCACAAATATTTCTCTGCCTATCCTATTGTAGTAAACATATCTTTTATAGATACTGAATGGGGGAATCAACGCACCAGTTTTTACCCAAATGTAATGTGCAAGGGCCTGAGGGACTGCAGAAGGTTGTAAACAGTTAATGTTGCTATGATGTACACACTAATGGGACACAGAAAATGCCCAGATGGAAAAAGACTTTGAAGTAATGGAGCAAACCTCTGTAGGTAGTGTTATTGTTCTACTTGCCAAACAAGAGATTGTAAACTCCATGTTACCTCAGCAACTGATGTGGGATTCCCCTCTGTATGCTGTGAATACCATTGGTTAATAAAGAAACCATCTTGAGGCCCTGATAGGGTAGAACAGTGCAAGATAGGGGAGGGGAGGAACTAAACAGAATGCTGGGAGGAAGAAGGTGGAGTCAAGAGAAGCCATAGAGTCGCTTCCTGAAACAGATGCGCTGAAACTTTGCTGGTAGGCCATGACCTTGCAATGATGCAAGGTTAGTGGAGGTGGGTTAAATTAAGATGTAAGAGTTAGCAAATAAGAAGTTAGAGCTAATGGGCCAAGCTGTGTTTTAAATAATACAGTTTCTTTGTGTTTATTTTGGGTATGTGCTGCCAAACAGCTGGGAACCAAGCGGCCCTCCACCAACAAGCAACTTAGAAGAGGATGCATTCTACATTATCTGTGAAGTGAATTTGTCTGTAGTGGAAGAGGGTGTCAGCAGCATCACAACAGTACCTAGTATCATTCAGGACAAATGGGAGTAGTAATTATAGTAAAAATATCATTAATGAAGTTGTCTCAGTTTATTTTTAAAAGACTTTGGAAATGTAAATGTTAATGATTTTTATTTTTTGCTATTTTTCCATCCAGCTCAGATGAGAAGTATTCAACCCAACACTCACCAGCACATGGATACATGCAAACGGTGTAGAAACCTGGTGACAGCTATGGATAACTTGGTTAGAACTCATCTGTGGTTTATGGTTTCAGAAATGTGTTCCTTCCAATAACCAGAGTTAATACTAGAAACACGTTACTGATTTTATTATAGAATATAGGCTATATATAAGTAGTTATCATGTATTTTCCTATTCACAGGAATTAGCTGTCTTAGAAGAAATGGCAAGAACTTCATAGAGCTTCTAAATAACACCAGTATGATATGCTGAGTTCACTTGATTTCATTTAATAGTAATTGTGTTCAGTGAAATTAAACACCTTCCATGAGTTTATCATCCAGAAGATGATTTACAAAGGACATTTCCACAATATTTGGTATTATCATACATCAGGAATAATGAAATTATTCTTTATCATTTTTGGTGGTAATTATTATTTAGTAAATTTGCATGCTATTGTAAGTGACAGAAAGCACCATGGTCTTATTGACTTTTTGTCAGTTTGACTGATCTAAAACAAAACACATGGTAAAACACTTTGTGACTCTGAGGGATGTTCCTTTCTGTGTCAATCTATATGATGTATAACACTCAAGCATATTATTATATAGATAATCATATATATAATCACACATATACACAATCATATATGTTATCATATATATATATATTTAGAGAGGGGAGAGAGAAAGATGCCCACATAGTTTCCTGGAACTTTCTTTGCTGAAGATCTTCTAAACAATTTTATTTACACAATTTTAGTATTTCTAATCACTGCCCCAAAATAAAATTAGGTATAGGGTGATAGTTCAGCTACTGGGAAGTGTTGACTTGCAAACCTGAGGACTAGAGTTCAAATATGCTGTACCAAGTAAGATCAGGGCATGTAGCATTAAGTGATGATCATAAGAGGTCAGATCATGGTCCTTCTGCCTCTTCGTTCTGAGTTAGGCAGAATAGTCTGAGCTAACCCCAAAGAGGGTAAAACCTACAAGAAAGACACATAAAAGTTCTCTACATCAGAAAGAAAGACAACTCACAGAAACTAAGGGCTATAAAGGGTTACTAGAAGAAGCCTTCCCACCCACACAGCTGTAGCTGACTTTGAACTGTTGAAAAGGATCTGATAAACATGATGGAATCTTTTCATGCTGTGTTGGGCCTGGCTTCTGGTTTTCTAGTCTACCTGGCTATTGTCTTCTAAATCCAGGTAGCAGCTCATGCTTATGATAGCCAATTGGGGGCCTTTGGAGCCCTTTTCTACCATCTGTAAAAGCTTTCAATGTATTTATAACACAAGACTGACCTCTTAGTGTCTCATGGACTGAAAAATGCATTGAAAAAATTATAATTCTGGAAATCACATTATTTGCAACTGGCATATATACATACAAACATACGTGCATACATACATATATAGTGTGTGTGTATAAAGTGTTTATAATTAACTAGCACTATTGTCTAAATTTGTAAGAGATTTAAAATTTTGATCATTGGTACTTAGACTTATTCTACTAAACCAAAGGTTCTAAATTTTTTTCTTAGAATGAACTTTTCTGTAGTTATCTCTGTGATGATGCTATTTGTTGCTGGCTCTTTTACATGTATAGACATCTTTTAAACTATGTAAGCTATCTAAAGATCTATGGGTATTGAATATTTGTAATGTTATACAAATTTTCTAATTTTTGAATTAGTTTTAATACTTTCTAAGCTTTGTATCTAAGTATTGTATGGGACTTGACAGTTTATTTTGTAAAGTCTTCTAACAGTCCACATTCTAACAAAGGAACATCATGATGACACTTAACTGACAGGAAAGCTAAGTTTTACACTACTGTATCTCAAAGTGATCAAACACTAAATATTGATCCATTATTCCTTGATATGAAAGATGAAAGAAAAGCTACATGAGTTTACTTGTGAAAAAAATTGAATTAAAGCATGTGTGCGTGAAAGAAAAGGGAATTTTATATTACCTAAATTAAAGATGCCAAGATTTTAATTTTTTCTTTAAATTAGAAAGCATTTTTTATGTCAACAATTTACATTATTCTAAAATGTTCTTGGAGAGAATAATAAAAGTTTTATCAGAATGTGTGGGATAGCTGTAGTTGTAAGAGAGAGTGAGTAGTAGTAGGAATTTAGGATCAGGGGAGAAAAGGGAAAGAGATGTGAGAAAGACAACAGGGACCAGTTGTCCAGACACAGAGGAAGTAGGAGAGTATGACATACCGAAAGAAAGAGAGATCAAAAGCCCTGGGGCAAAATGTAGATGAATAGAAACAGGTCAAATTAAGTTAAAGGAGTTAGAGGGACAAACCTAAGCTAAAGTTGAGCATTCATAATTAATAATAAGTCTCTCTATTGGTGGCTCCCAACAAAGAAAATACCAACTACAAGTGAAAGCATTCCCCGCCCCCCTCCAGTTTACACAGAGTGCACCCTTAAGAAGCTAGTATAATTAATGTGCTCAACATACTCACTGATGAGGGACTGAATTTCTATCAGTTCCCTAAGTTGCCATTTGCGACTGTCTAATAAACCTCACATTCCCATGGCATTGAAGAAGTTTCTTACAATAAGATAACAATAAAAGACTAACTAGAAAACCCAGAATGAAGAAAAGCCAAAGGTTTTAGAAATCAAAATGGCAACAACACTAACTTTAAATTTTTAGATACCAACTCCTCTGAAAATACAACTTCAGATGTGCATTTGGCAAAACAATAGTAAGTAATCAAAATTTCTCTAAGTTCCAATTTCACAGTTTCAAAAGAGATAATTTAGAAACAGTAACTTATCGTCTAAAGTCCATCTTGCATACACTTATCAATTTCTTATTGTATGGCATCTTTAAAAATATAAACTCTATTCAAAATGTGCTTTAATGCAGGAAAACATCCCATTTAAGAAATTCCTTAAACACAAGTGGTATCTTTAAAAGAAAAAGGCAGAAAATTGACTTCATTGTGCTCAAGTAAATGACAGGTCTAGTCAGGCGGAGGTTTAACTGCAGAGAACAGATAACATGCTCTCCCACATGGAGCTCCCAGATGAGTTGCAGTCTCCAAAACCATTGACAAGATGTCGGCAGATGCAGCACAAGATGACCTGGAAAATGACAACTATTTCATTGAGAAGACAGTTGGGCAATCAGAATGCATCCTGCCATTGTAACGATTCACACAGCCTCTGAAAGGTCAACTTCACAGCATTCTGTGACAGAGCGACTCATTTCAGACTACACAATATATAGAATTCTACACAAAGCCATTCTGAAGTAATCACTACTCTCAAAGAATCTCTTCATTTACGATCAGTTTGCCAGGCTTTATAAAATGAAATCCAATAAAAAATCTCAGAATCAAACAATTTGAAGGTGAAATCCTTCAATAGAGTCAAATGTTAAAATAAATTTTAAAGTAACTGTTAGACCCTTAAAGCATGAAACAAATCCAGAAAGAAAACTAAAAAATTTTGCATTATCAATCTAGCAACTCTATTGCCAGAAAAAAATTCAAATATTCTGAAACTGTTGCCTATGTTATGGAAGAAGCTGTCTCTTGCTGAATCTTTGGAATAGGAGAGATAATTAGGAAGTTTATGCCTGTGATGTCATCGATTGATACTTTCTGCTTATAAAAGAAAGAATAGATGAATTGATGCATAAAGAGAGCAATGCAGATTCAGAAGATACTCTAAAGAGGGAAAGAGAATATAACAGAAGACAAAAATTAAACAAAATCTCTAGAAAATAGATGATATGTCAACATTTTTGTTGTTGGTATAAAAAACTGGAAAATGTGAAGAAATTCTTTAGAGAAGATTACAAAGCTGATTAAATCGCCGTGATTTATGAAACACTTGATCCCAGATGGTTTTGTAGATGATTCTAAGAAGCGTTTCTATTTCTAACTGTATTTGCGTTGCTGTAGGACGCAGTATAGATCACTAAATTTTATTTATTTTTGAATAATGAATAATTGAAAACATTTGGAATGTAAAAGCAATACATCAACCTCAATTCTAGAACAGCAAACTATTTAGAGTAAAAGATAACTATTTAAGAATGTAACATGCTATAAGCTAAGTCTTAATAGTGAAGGAAGGGTTAGTCATTACCAGGACACATTAGCAGAATAATACATTCAAATGAAATCCTAATGAAGCTAACATAAAATTAAATATAGTTAATTAAAATATTTATTATTCTAAATAATTGAATGTTAATATGACAATATGGTACATATGGCCAAGACCGTTTATTAAGTACTAATAGCAATAATACAGTTGAAAACAATGTACTGATTTCTTCATGTTTAAACCAGTGGACTTGACAGAACAGATTGCTAGTTAATATTTTCTTATTGAGGATTATAAATGAAACATATATTTGAGTCTAATATTAAACATAAACTTGAGAGGTTTTCTTTTTTAAAAAACTATTAAAAGCCAAGAGACACAAGAAATTTCTTTGTAAACCAATAAAACAGGAGAGATTTAATATTTGTCAGAGGCAAGAGGATCAGTTCAGGCCCTCAGCTGCATAGCTAGTTTGAAGCAAACCTGAACTACTCAGAACACCTGGCTCAAATAATAAAATAACAAAAATGAGAAATGCTGGTATTAATTGATGCTCATGTGAAAGAAAATAATCTTGGTGCCACATATAAAATTAAATAGTAAACTGCCTCTCACTATGATTTAAATGCTAAATATAGGAGTATCAAACAATGCCTATCTTAGAAGAAAAATGTAGAAAGACTTTTGAGCACATAGAGCATATCTTCTTCAGTAAATAGGAAAACCCAGAAAGTAGGAATATTTTAACAAATCAAAATTCTTTGGCCAAAGGGGACAATAAAAACACTGAAAGAATGGGCTGGCTATGTAAAATTAAAGTGTTTGATACAATAAGCAAAAAATTCAAAAAAATGGCATGTTTGATAGTAGTCTTATAATAAAATATGTGTGTGTGTGTGTGTGTGTGTGTGTGCATGGCAAACATAGAAGCATGCATTTTTAAGTTATAATTAAATTATTTCTAATAGTTAGACTTTGAGAATGCATTCTTTCAATTTTATGTTTTCCTTTATTGTTTTTCTTTATTTGGATACAATCAGCTTTTGTATTTTTCTCATGTTCATTACTGGAATTTGCATTTTATTATTTATTCATGTATAACATTGAAATTACTTAGTGAAGATCTTTTACTCAATGCAACACAGATAAATATAAACAAAAATAGCTTTCAATGTTTCTTTATTAGAAATATACAATGAAATAAATTCATATACATCCTCATCAACTCTCAAATTTCTCTCTTGTCCCCTATTATGCCCACCTCCAAACTTCATGTCTTCTTCTTTATTTTTTTAATGACCCTCTAAGGCCAGCTAGTGCTAGCCATACACACATAGATGTGAGGCTACCCACTGGAACATGGGAAACGTACCGCTTTCCACAGCCTCAAGACAGAATGGCTCTTCTTATTCCAGTGACAATGTGATGTAAAAACCTCCTTAGTAAGGGTTAAGACTCTGCCTTCTAAATAGTAGTGCTCATATTTTATAGTCTTAGGATGCGCTCAGCCTCAGTCAGACCTTCTTGTTGTAATGAGCAGCATCAGTGGAGAGATGCCTAACAAGTTAACATGCCAAAAATAAGAAACTGTGTGCTAGGAACTAAACAAGAAGAGGAGGCAGAAAAAACTATGAGATGCAGAGACTGGGAGGAGATTATGAAATACTTTTGGTTAAGAAACTGGACTCACAACAGCTTTGGTAACCCACACAGAACCTTGTGGAATCAAGCCAGCAGAAACCTTAACATACAGAGACAAGGAAAATAGTTTAGGTACCATATATAAAATGAAATAGTAAAAATACATTCCAGATGAAACAAAAGTTCATCTAAAATAATTAAACAGTATATACTTAAGACATAAGATTATCAGTATCTATCATATCTTTTATAGCATCTCATTATCTTCTGAGGAAAATAGTTGTTTTTGATGATGATGATGATGGTGATAATAATGATGGTAATGATGGTGATGATGATGACGGTGATGATGACGGTGATGATGTTGATGAATGCACACTTGCTATCTATAGTTTACCTCATTCAAATCAGAGCTTTGACTTTGATCTTTTCAATTCTGAACCCACAGAGTCTGGAAGGGATTCTGTTATGTTGCAATATGTATACAATAAAAGAAGCAATTGACACATATGTGTGTTTGCATTAGTGCATGATACTTAAGAGTTGGACGAGGCCTCAACCTTGGTTAAATGGGTGCAACCTGTGAATAATACCCTGAGATATTGGAAGGGCTATTCTTACCAGAAATAATACAGGTTTCAATGTTTGATTTGAAAGTTTGGCAAGTCAAAAATGCAATCCTAATGTAACTGTGTCCCTACACATCTTTGGTTCCACTTGCAGTGATTTAAGTTACTTTTAACCACAGCAATCAAAAAATTTTAAATGGAAAATTCCAGAAATAAACAAATCACCTATTTTAAATTGTGTGTCATGCTGAGTAACATGATGAGTGATGTGTCATCATACTCCCTCTCTCCTGAATTATGAATCATTCCTTGGCCTAGCTGTATAACTGTTAGTTATTTAGTAACTACTTGCATTATCAGATTAAATGATAACCTTTAGCAATGCTTATGTTTAAATAACCCCTGTTCTCTTAAATAAGGACACTGTTGCTGGTAATTTCAATAAAACAATGTGAAACTCCAAGTGCTCGCCTCTAAGGAAAAAGTTTGTCTTTATCAACTTAATAAATAAAAAATCTTTCATTGTACATTTTTATTAGGGATTTGTTCCTATCTATGGTTTCAAGTGACTACATGTATCTTCAAATGTGTCCACCTAAGGACAGGTGAGACTAAGGGTCCTGCAACTTAGCAATCAAAATATAATTGATTTGACCCAAGAATAATCTACCTAGTATACAAAAAAGCATGGCCATTCTCAGCACTGAATCAGGAGGTAGAATCTTCTTCATCTGTTTATATCAAAGCTTTTACAAAATTCCTCATAACCAATAATGAATGGCACAGATATGTTACAACACAGTTATTCATTGGAAGTTAATAGTAAACTGTTAACATGCATCCAGGATGTAAAAAAAAAAATCAAACTACTACAGTACTTATATAAAAGCTTAACTAGGATTTGTTGCAGTGGGTCTGACAAGAGACTATGGATTCCTTCTCATTTAAGTAACTGTCCACAAATAGCATGTTCTTAACAGCACTTTGTACAGGTACTGAGTATTACTAAATTTAATGTTCTGCTAAAAAGCACTGTGGACTCAGATTCTAGAATATTGCTTAACCAGAGGCCCAAAAACTCTGATAGGATATACAGTCAGGTTTTGAATGATACCAGGATATAAGGAGTCAAAAAGTACTATGCTTGCCAAACAAACAAACAAAAACATTCCCCTCTCCCACAAAACCAAGGGAACATACCTCTACACAGTTAGGCTTCTTAGCTACTAAAACAGGATGATGCTTGTTTTCTACAAAAAATATTAAGTCTGCTCTAACCCACCAACAAATGATTATCCCACAGATTCTATACCCTGAATGTTTACTGCAGCTAGTTATGTTACAGATTTTGTTCCGTCTTTCCGGTAAAATTACAACTAATCCAATGCACACCTTGCAAAATTATCTACCTCCAGGGCATATCTAAGGAACCACACAGGATTACTTTGTGTACAGAATAACTGGAGGTGTAACAGTGAATTGTGTTAAGACTTCTGGAGACACAGACTCTACTTTTAAAGAAGAAAACGATATTCTTATATATTTGCTACAAATAATATATCAAATAATAAAAACACTTTTAGAGGCTACCAAGATTGTTCACTGTTTTTTTTTTTTTTTTTTTTTTTTTTGTGCCTCTAAGACTGATGGGCTGATTTCAGTTTCCAGTCAAACAGATCTCAAAGACCCACAAAACAATATAGCACGCAGGCATTGTTTCTGGCTGCATACAAAGACTCTATGGTATGACCTTATTCCTGAGGATAATATATGCTTTGGTCACAGGACTAAAAACAAGTTGTGACTCAAAAATGAGTTATATTAAAGTGGTTGTTGGCAGGTCTCTACAGGATACTGTATAGTGATGTAAATGCCTCTGATTCCTGTACTTAGCCTGAGACAAAATGGTCATAAACCTGAGAGTTGAGCTGCTTTGAGACAATAAGACCCAATATGCACATAAACAAATGAGAAAAATTATCATAAAAAACACACATACTTCCAATTACAAAATGTAGAAAAAGATGAGAAGAAAGTTTAAAAAATACTCTTTGTTTTTATCTAAACCCCATATTATACATTGTTTCAAGAATCTACAAGCATTATTATTTTTTTTAGAAAATAGTTTTTAACTACATGTACATATATATTTTTAAAAATCTCATTGTAAAAATATGAAGAGATTTAAAAATAAACATTTGCATTGTTGAAATGTAATTATTATAAGTAACACATACTAAAAATCTTAGTCAGAACCCAACACTAACATGAGACTACAAAGTAACTTCTCATAAAATAAGTGACTCACATTGTCTCCAAAGTGAATGTTCCTGAGAGAATAAACTGCACTCACAATGCTGCATTATTATCTTTATTTAGGACTACAGGCCAAATCCATTAAACATGCAATGCTGCGTTGTTTGTCCTCCTCCTAAGCCTATGCGAAAATACTTATTCTCACAATGACTTTCCATCATTAGTCATATTGTTAATTTGATTCTGTTTCAAGAGATTCTTTGTCGCTAATCTACACTGATTGTCTGTCTGGAACACAGGAAGCACACAGTTTTAATGTTTTAACTATCAGAAGTTTTCTTCCAGATACCTTTCTCTTTCTAATTTTTTTTTTTTTATAAAAAGCAAGGAAGTATCTACTTGAACACAGAATAACTTCTTACAATGATCTCAAGGAGTGCAAATGTTTTTAGGGAGGCAACATTATTACAACTGAAAAGCAAATTATTTGAGAATAGACCCAGTAAGTACTCCTCAACTGTGCCTGTTTATGGTCTCCATGAATAATGAAAAATAATAGCATAGCTGAATATAGCAGTTAATGCATACCAGAAGTTCAGAATTCCTTTACTTGCAATCATTACATAGATATAAATCTTCCAAACTGCTATAACCAAATGATTTGCAAACAGGGCCTTTTATTTGCCCAATATGGCAAGGGCTCAGTTTCTTTAGCATTTTCTCAATAAGAAGGCACAGTTAATGAAGTCAAAACATACAACACATGCATGATAGCTGCACGTTCCGCTCAGCCATCAGAACTCAAGGATCAGCTGCCTGCCCCCACTGTTTCCAAGCAGTGCGCAGAAGGTTGATAGGAGTTTTGTAGGATTTGTAGAGGGACATAACTAAGAGAACCGGCAAGGAGGTGGCAATAGTAAATACTATTATTTTAGTGCATCGCATCCTTTCTTGCTTTTTATGGAATTTGACTAAGGGAAATTAGGGGACTCACAATGATAGGGAGGAATAGAGAGAGACAGGAAGAGGAAGGGTAGAAATTTTTTGAGTATCAGAGCAGCATTCTCTAGGACAGTCTCATAAGAAACCTGCTGTGGCTACAGTCAAGAAAAACCTACATGTTTACATGTCATAAAGGGACTAATGAGTGAAACTCATCCATGTTTTTGTCATTAACCAACTGTGTTTGATACCTAACACTGCATTATGCTTGCCAGTATCTTGGGCTCAAGTAAACATGCATTACACAATTTGATTTTAAACATAAAGTCATATTTTAACCAGAATCATATATTTATTTATGAATGAGTTAACCAGAGTTAATTTGAACTTTTTAACTCAAATTATTGTCAGGAATTATATAATATCAATTCTTTCTATAGTATCTTCACTCCTAGATACTATAAGTAATTTTACACTTTCTATTTCATTTTATTTGATCACATTACATTATTCTAAATACCAGAGGCTCTCAAAGAAGACTAAAGATTGCTTGTTATAATTGACTGTTTTAAATTTGAAAATTGTTCTCCTTTATGCTTATGAATGGGAAAATTAGTGATGGAAAAAATTCATTGCCTACTCTATGTTGTTGCTGTACTTGGCATTTCAGGGAATATTCACAAGCTTTAGGGGAACTAATAAAAATATCATATTAATATAACTTGAATATCTTTCCAGATAGTAAATGTGCAATGAATGCCTGCTCCTTAAAGCACATTTCAGGGCACTGGCCTTTTTGTTTTAGTAAAGTTAGATACAATGGCTAAAGTCTTATTAGTTATATTTTAATATAATATTTAACTTTTTAAAACTTCAAAAGCAATAGAATGAAATACAAAAACAAAAAGAGATTAAAAAGATGAAAATAGTAAGCATTAAAATAAAGTTTTGTAGCATTTTAAGTGAAAATATCTACAATTAGTTTTTATGGTTCTCAAAAATATTATTATATTAATGTACAGCCTACTTATTTTTGTGAAATCTTACTAATATGTTTTTAGTTATTTCTATAACTATATGACATATACTAATATATAATACCTTACTATATATTTACAACATATAAAAATGTAGTAATGAGGGGCTCGGGCTGCGTTCCCGGCACCTGGTTCCCTGCGCAGGGCCCCTTGTTCTGTCCCGCCTGGCTCCCGGTGCATAACCGAAATAATTACACAGAAACTGTATTCATCGAAATACTGCCTGGCCCATTAGCTCTAGCCTCTTATTGGCTAACTCTCACATATTTGTTTAACCCATTTCTAATAATCTGTGTGTCGCCACTAGTCGTGGCTTACCGGGAAAGATTCAGGATCTCTGACCTGGGAGCTTCATGGCAGGCCACTCTGTCCCCTTCTCAGCATTCTGTTCTCTTTCCCTGTCTATCTAAGTCCTGCCCTATCAAAAGGCCAAGGCAGTTTCTCTATTAACCAATAAAAGCAACCCAAATACAGAAGGACCCTCCTACACCATAAAAATACGAGAAAATCATGTATTATTTGATATTTTATACAATATTTCTATACCAAAAATTCTTAAAATAAATATTCATGAAAAAATTAAACAACCATTCCAAATTTATCACCTCAAAATGAAATAAAATAAGTAATGATAGCATAAAAAATCTACTTCAATAAAAATAAATAGAACTTAAAAAAAAAGCAAATTTTCCATATCAAATATGAGCCACTTGTTTGTCAGAACTAGCAAGGATTCAGTGCACTTGTTGGACACAGTATAATTTACTATAATTTGGGATATGAAACTCAGTTATATCTTAAAAACACTTATACACTTTTATTATTGGGTATTATTATTTATTATAAGGAGCAATTCATAATAAACACAAAAGTATTGTTCATGGTGAACATTGTAAACTTTATAATAGTAAAATATGGGAATGGATGATATAAGCATTAAAGTTATGACTTTTTAAATTAACAATGGAATATATGTTTATAGCTTTATATTAAATCCAAACTTTAAAATTTCTATATGATTATATACATTAAAATTTTCAATTTTCAAATACATTTCATCAATATACATGTAAAGAAATCATAAAACTGTCCATAATACCTGCCAGAAATGAACATATGAGCTTGCCTAATTTAATATTGAACTATTGATAAAAAACACAAAATGACAAATATAAAAATCACAAAGGGACATCTTCAGAAAAGAAAGAATTAAATAAATGTCATTGTTATGATCTAAGCCTTCAGTCTTGACACTGCAGTGAAGGCATCAGTGTCAGCTACAGTCTCTAATCATGCATTTGTCTTCTTTAGATGTTTCCTGAAGTAGAATTCCTATCATTTAAGATTCCATTTAAGATTCGTCCACTGCAATTTCTTTGTCTTCTTTGGACAAACTGTAATTTTATTCCATTTTTATACGATGTTCTTATTTTTCTCAAGTCACTTTTGGGCCCTCAGACAAAGAAATTACATAGAAACAGATAACTTTTAAAATTATTTCTAAAAATAGAGTAATACTCTAAAACACCAAAAGCTAGTGCTGGTTTTGAGAAAAGCTTATAGAAGAGAAGAGAGGGTTAGTAGAGATAGGAAAAACAGCAAGAAAGTTGTATTTTAGGCCTATAGACACAACTCAGTGTAAATACTGAGAACAATGATTGTGACCAGATCCTGAAATAATTGAGAACTCAGATGGAATACATGTGGACATACTCATCTGATTAAGAGAGTTGTCAAGGAAGCAGCTGTTAGAGCTATTTGCAATGTTTTTTTTTTTTTTTTTTTTTTTTTTTTTTTTTTTTTTTTTTTTTTTTTTTTCTGAATATGACATGAGATTGTAAGAGAGAAATAACCTAAAGGAGAAAAGGATTGTTAAGCAGGATTTTCAGGTTATGTTTCCAACCCTGAACATTCTAAGTTATGGTGTAGGAAATCCTTCTGTCTATGTGTTGCTTTTATGGGTTAATGAATAACATCGTTTAGGTCAGTGGCTTATCAGTATAGGGAAAGGTGGGAATTCCAAGCAGAATGAGGAAGAGAGAGTAGATGGAGTCAAAGAGAAGCCATGTAGCAGCTGCAGGAGACAGATGCCTCTGCAGGAACCTGCCGAAACTTTGCCCGTAGGTCACAACCTTGTGGTAATTCACACACTAATGAAGATGGGTTAGTTTAGGATATAAGAGTTATGTAGAAATAAAGTTAAGCTATTGGCCAAAGAGTATTGCAAATAATATAGTTTCTGTGTGATTATTTAGGGTCTGAACAGCTGGGAACAAATGAACAGCCTCTGCCAACAGAGTTAGAATACAGAAATTTAGCATCAGCAACAGGCAAATAATTCTCAATAAATGAAAGTGTCTCCAGAAAAAAATAAAACCCAGAGTGCTGCCCATAAGAAACAGCAAATGGGGGCAGAGTGTGAAAATACATTGTGACACATAGCCTCAGGAGGGTTTCAAGTTTATCTAACACTCAACTAGACAAAGATCTATGTCTTAGGGAAGATTATAACTGAATACAGAGTAGTCTTAAAGTATTCGCAATGAAAGGCACAGAAAACAGTTCAAACATCACTTTGTTTTACATTCCTTCCTAGACTAGAGCTACAATGCATTATAATGCTGTTTTTGAATAGTAATAAGGAAAATGTTATGGCTAATTTGCATTGAATACCATTGAATACTAAGCATTGTGATAAATGTATTTCATAAACTATCCTACTTCATACCTAACACTTCCCTCTCCAGATTTAAATTGTTCAGACATTTTGGTCTTCATCCCAAGTCTTTCTTCATAAATACAGATGTGATAGTTATTCAATGATATTGAATGCAACTTTAATTATAGGAATAAAATCATAAAAGGCACAGTCACATTTTTCATTTATAATTGATAGTAAATCAACTAAAATCTCATGAGAAAACATAATTGATGCTTCTATTTTCAAGAAAAAATATTGAACCTAGATGAGACAAAGTTGTGCACAGACACAAATAACTTGTTAGACTCAAGATTTCAGCCTTGCTATTTTAACTTCAAATGGTCCATTCCTCCTAGCCACTGTGCTATAGTCCCTACCTTAGATCAAACTGGTTTGCCATGGGGTTAAAGAAAGCTATAGGCTGCAGAGATAACCAAAATTAATAATTATGAAAACTTAGTATTGAAATGTACTATATGGAAACTTATCATTTCAAAGGCCTACTAAAATATTGCTTTTTTATAAAAGAAAAACTAAAAAATAAATGATAATTTGAATGAAAGTATACTGCATGAGTAGATAATGCTGCTCTCAGAAGCCAACAATTATTAAACAAACTCCCAGTGGCAAGTGTGAGACACAACTCTACGAGTTGTTGGTTAGGGAGGAAACAGAGGCAGCCAAAAATATAGAGGCTATTGCCATCGTTCTTGCATTCCCCCCAAAATTTGACCGTAAGACCGTGTTTATGAAGATACTATTTACTTTGGCTATAGGACACAGAATTCCCAACCAAGCAACCTCTTTCTAACTAGAATTCATTGTGCTAGAAGGAGCGATGACAGCTACTGGAAGAGAAGAGTCATTTAGAGTCTTAACAGATGTGGACTTGGCATGTTGCAGTACTTATTTGACAGACAAGATAAACTTACAGGCACAATAGTGGCATAGTTATTATGAGAATAACTAAATCTTTCTGATTGAATGTGAGTCACATTCCTCATGAGGTAATGCATTCCTGATTCTGTTAACCCAGGCAAATGCCACTGACTAGGGAACTCATAGGTCCTAGGAGAAATATTATTAAACTTGTTTTTGCTCCAAGGATACGATGTCAAAATGCATCCCAATTATTTATGTTTTTATCTATAGACTGTGCTATAGAAACCCTAATTAATTTCACTGGCATGGTCATTCACACACACACACACACACACACACACACACACACACACACACACACACACACACACACACACCCAAGGGGTGGAGACTAGTTGGATAAAAGAAATTTAACCAGAGAAGGAAACAAAGAACAATGAAAGTGAATCTGATAAAAATAATTTTTATGTTTGTAAGAACTTGTCAAATGGGGCTGGGTGGTGGTGGTGCACACCTTTAATCCCAGCACTTGGGAGGCAGGGGCAGGTGGATCTCTATGAGTTTGAGGCCAGCCTGGTCCACAAGAGCTAGTTCCAGGACAGACTCCAAAGCTACTGAGAAACCTTGTCTCGAAAAGACCAAAAAGAAAGAAGAAGAAGAATTTGTCAAATGAACAATATCATCACAACTCAAACAGAAATTTTTTAGCTTTCAATGAAACACTTCTTACATCGCAGATTGCTACCTCACTACACATCTTGCGTACTGGTTCTCAGAGCACGTTCCTGGATGCATGCACTATGGACTCGTGCATCTTTAGTAAGGCACTGAACCTCTTGGATGCATCTTCTATTACATTCTTGCCTCAATTACAGTGAGCCTCCTCTGTGTTCATGAGTACTTTACTGGCCAGACAAAGACACCTTCTATGAAAAGGGGGTTCATGAAACTTGAGAAGCCCTGGTGATGTGAGCCGAAGAAGACCGATCTTAAGCTTTACTAACAGACATTGTAACAATAAACAGGGTTTAACATTTAAAATAAGTCCCTATATATTTGTCCTTGTCAAAAGTAGAATGGACAAAAATGTTTAAACATGAAAAAACAAAAACAACAACAAAAATCCTACATTAATGAAGAATGACAGCAGAAATCTGAGGCACATACAAAGTTAAGAAAAAAATCCTGCTATGGTTCCCATAGCAACTATAACACAGTTGAATTTCACTTTATGGTAAGTATGTTTAACTTGAATAGGAATGCCAAATACTTTCTCTGAGCCAAAATGAGAATTATAGTCAACACAGAGTTAAACAATATTCTAGCTTCCATTTAGTTCAAATATTATCCCTAATGTGCATCGAAAATTTCACATCAAAAGTATATAGTTGTATGCAGTGGTTTTAAGCTACGTTTATCTGATTTTTGAGACAGAATTATTTTAAATGAGAAAACAATCTTATTAAATTTTCTTAATTCAGAGGCCACAACTTGATAATTTAGAAACATAGGATCATGTTTCTGATTGTAATTATATGAAAACATTTGCCCAAAGTGCAATTAATGAAAATACAATATGATTATATCCATCATCAAACTCAATTACTATTGATGTAGTCTGTAACTATGAAAATAAACACATGATTTAAGATCATGCTACTCTTAAAGTAGGATATATATTTAGTTTGTAGGATTTCTGTAGGTTGTATATCTTTCCTCAGTTCGGTAGAGAAGGTAAATGCAGGTAGAATACTTACTCCTGTTATGTAACGAGGTCTATATTGAATAGTTCCAAACAAACCAAGGATGACGATGATAATATGTACAAAATTTGCCAGGATAGGTGCCCACTGATATCCAAGGAAATCAAATATTTGCCTCTCCAGCACACAAACCTAGAATAGCAAAAGAGGATGGAATAGATCAGCACAAATGAGAGACATCACAGGGTCAGAGATCAAAGGGTCACTGTGACATTATAATTAGCAAGTATAACTCTACTCTAGTATGTGGTGTTTTTAACAATAAGAATGGAGTGTTCAGGCATATTGCAATGGAACACCATCTGAGTATCCACACAGAGCCATTTGCCTTTCATAGATGATTTCTAAGATCTCATTAGCACAGTCACACACACACTCGCACGTACACATAAACACACACGCACACGCGCGCGCGCGCACACACACACACACACACACGATATTGCTATATGCATTATCAATCATTTCAAGTCATCAACCAGAAAGGTAAGCAAGTCCCCAATGCAGGGCTTGTTTGGTTCTCTTCAAATGCCATTCTGTAAATTGGATATTCACAAGGGAATTGATACAGAGGGAAAGATAAAAAAAGAAAAAGAAAAGAAAGTCCGTGAGCCACTGGGATTCTGGATGAAGATCTACAATCAAACAAGCTACATGAGTCATATCTTCTCAGAGTGACTGACTCCCTACTGTAAAGGGAAGAACATCAACAGATGAGAAAAGCACTCTCAGTCCTAACAGTGAAGAAGTACAAGGCAAGCAGAGTTTTATTATACAGGCAATGTAAAAAAAAAAAAAAAAAAAAAAGGCCAAAAGGAACTAAGAATGTGTAAAGCAAAACAGGGACATGCCCTCAGTGTTTTTAAAGCAAGACAATGTAATCTAATGCTCCCCAGTTTGTAATTAAGACCTACGTATTTTAATCAGTGAGAAGACACAAATAAAAACAGCAAAATAACAGCAACAAGTTGGCAGTACTCTGAAATTTCATTTTACTCTTCATAGAGAAATTGCTAGACAGATTGCTGGCAAATCCTTTATTAGACCTCACAAAACAATCAGCCTTTGGGATTTCTTGCCTTTCCTTAATGTGGACTGATAATAAACTCATTCTTCAGAGAAAAACATTGCAAATCGTCTCAACATTCCACACTAGGGCTAAGGAAAACTCAGCCATGATTTTGAATGAAATGATAATTTTAAAGGCCTCCAACTTCTAAAAGCCAGCCAAAACATTTTGGTTGGATTTGGGGAACCTGTTCCTCATACTGGGTGACCTTGCCCAGTATTAAGATACAAGGGCAAGTGAGTGCATAGTACTACTGCAATTTTATATGCCATGTTTTGTTGATATTCATGGGAGGCCTGCCCTTTTCTAAAGAGAAATGAAGACAAGTAGATGTGTGGGTCAGAGGGGAGGTAGGGGGAAGGAATACGAGGAGAGGAGAGGGAGGGAAACTGTGGTCTGGATGTAAAATGAGTAAATTAATTTGATTTAAATAAAATCCTTCAAGCTTACTAATATCCTTATACTTTAATGATATTTCTCATCAGTAAGAAATACTGAATCTCAAACTAGGCAGTCTGTTCTTAAAAAATATATGGGACCAGTGAGATGGCTCAAAATGTAAAATACTTATTAGTGCAAGTCTGATGACTTGGGTTAGATCCATTCAAACAGTGGAAGGAGAAAACTATCTCCTAAGAATTGTCCTCTGACTTCCATATATGTGCAGTGGCACCTACGTGAAGCCATGTGTATGTACACTGATAACAACCTTCAATAATACATATTTTATAGTTTTTTGAAATTATAGCATAATTACATTATTTCCACCTTCTCTTTTCTCCATCTCACCCCTCCATGTACTCCACTTGCTCTCTCTCAAATTCCTGGCCTCTTTTCCTGTGTGTGTGTGTGTGTGTTCCTATCTACATAAATACAACCTGCTTATTCTGTATAATGTTACCTATATGCATTTTTAAGTTTAAAAATTGTGCTTATGGCCTAATTTGAAGACTTCTTGAATGGGCATCATTCACACTTCAATTCTTTAGCTAAGTCACAGATCTCCTCTTGGGAACTTGAAAGAGAAAAGAGATTCCCAACAGCTGTTTGCATAATACCCCCATTTTCTAAAGCAAAGCTTGAGCCATGCGATGACTGTAATTGTTACAATCCGATCTAAACAGTCATGTCACTGCATCTTTGCAGGGATAGAGGTTGAAGGAGGAAAATAAAGAGAAGAAAAAGAGGAGGACAAGAAGGATGGCACTGATGATGATGATGATGATGATGATGATGATTTAGTCTGTAGTCCCTTGTATATGCTAAATCCATCATAGCACGAGATCAAGCAATACAATATTCTGATTGACTAATGACCACAAGGATCTGTAGAGCTTGAACTTAGTAGCTTCATAAACTAACTGCTTTCCAGGAAGCTGAAACATTCCTTTAGCTATTTCAAGTATTCAGCAAAAGAAATAAGATCTATTTCTGACACAGAATAATGCTGGATGAACCTTGAATGCCTGCATAAATAGTGCCAAAGATTAAGTAGTTCTTCTGACAGAAAAACTCTTAATAATGTATATGAAGTCTCATTCCCACATCAAGCTTCCTTGTCTTTTGCTTATGAATAATGGTAAACAGATATGAAAGTCAACAGCAAGATAAATTTGAACTCTATATGTTTTGAGCATCATGACTGTGGGGACACAGCAGGAGGAAAGCACAGAGCATATCAGTCAAGCAGTGGGAACTTTCTTTACAAATGGACCAATTACATGAGAAGATCATACAGCTGTCATTAATTATAAAAACACGTAAACAGTAATGTACTTGCTAAGTTTGCAAGGCTAAAATGAAAATTTAACAATATTTATTAGGTTCAAAATGACAGAACTAATAGCTTCTTCCTCATGAGATTATGAAGACAGAATAACTTTATAAATGATGTTTTACACACACACACACACACATTCCATCTCTTCTTTTTCATTGCTCTATTGTATGTAATAAATCGCCTATTTGAAGGAAGCTCCACTGAAAAATGGAAGCCATTCAGTGAGCTAAGATTGGTGACAAATTTTAGGCATGGTTCAGTTTTTCCTAAGATTTTCTTCTCTCAGGAGGAGTAATGATATAAGAGTAAGATATTTTCTAAACTCTCTCTGTGTTCTGGACACATACGTACTCCTCCTCAATTGTACAAATCCAAGGACATACACATGATTGTCAGATTATGTAGGTTAAGTATTCAAAGATGTATCTTGTTTCATTATCCTGTGGTCTCAATATTCATATTGGAAGTTAAGTATTGTGTCTGTAACCCCAATGCTGGGGAGGTGGAGACAGGAAGATCCTGGGGCCCTGCTGGCCAACCCTCTAGGGAAATCACTAAGTTTCAGCCTCAATGAGAGAAAAAAATCACGCAAAAAAACAAAAACCAAGATAGGCGAGTGATTGAGGAAGACATCAAACATTGATCTTTGGCCTACCCCCCCCCACACGTTCCACATATTCTGCTGTAATGTTGTAGACACTACACTGCTGATAGAAAACATGCTTTCACTATCTCTTTTATTTTGGAAAAGTACAAAGAATCTTTAAGCATATTTCCAGTTTGTGACATTATCTTATCTTTGGTGGAGGCAAAATTTTTGATTTGCTTTTTTTGGTTTTATTTTATTTGTTGCCTCTTTTAATACATCCTTAGTGGTTGGTATTCTGCTTTGCCCATGGGGAGCTTTCCAAGGTGTTTTCCTGATGCCCTTCAAATTATCTGATGTATAAATTGAAGAAATTGAGCTCGAAAAGTATACTACTGTTGTTTATTCCACTGTCTTATTTTCACATAAAACATTAAATGCAAATAGCTTTTGTATTTACCCCTTATATATAAATTTTGGTTCTTCCATTTACCTTCTACACAATAGTCCATTATAAATGAAAAAATATTTCCTTTAATTTCTTGGTCCACAAATCATGACTACTTTCCCAGAGTTTTTATTTTTAACAAATTTGGGGATAATCTTTGATCATCAATGTGAATGATGATGTTAAAAGTCTTCCTAGTTATACATTTTTCATTATATCCACCCATGGTTTAAATACCTATATTACTAGTGATTTTCCATTTTGTGCTAAAATTCAGCAACTAAATTAAAGAAGTATTATTTCTCATGTTTATATCTACAATGTGCCTAAAATGCAGTACATTTTCCCTATGACATTGTAACAAAGATTTTTCTTGCCTCAGAATATAAATATGACATCATCTTCCTTAAATATTTTAATGCTTTGGAGGAGCCAGGGGACACGATTCTCTTTCTTTCAAAGACCATCTGTACAAACATGGAGCACACTGTAGACTGCAGAGTTATCAACAAAATAAAATATAGAGGCCAGGATAAAGGTATAGACTTGCAGCATTTAGGGATCCAGTTTTCTTAACACTTATTTACGTAAATGGGACTAAAATGTGGTTATGACTTTGTATATTTTTTCCTTGAGACTATCTTTAGCTTTTCTATACTAGCACATTGTATATTCATTAACCTACCTAGTTGTACTTTATTACGGCATTTAGTTTCAATTTCGGTATTTAATTTGCTCCTACATTTTGGAAGTCACCACTGTGAATACAGAAAACAAACTTGTATTAATATGTCTGTAGGCTAAGGTGCCCCCAAAGGATAGGTATAGCCTGAGTTTGCATGTTAGATCCTCATAATTTTAATCTAAACCCCAAAAATGTTACTAAAAATCTTAGGATTCCTGTGTCTCAACAAAATGGCTGGGATGCTAAGGTCTATAGACTATCACAAAATATCACAATGTTAAAAAGCAAAACACCGTATAAACAGGGTAATCATTTTCCTTTTTTGCTAGTGGTGGACAAAATAAATGCAAACATGTATGTCAGTTTTCAAACATTATATGAAGGAGAGAGAATTTGAATCTCAGTAAGAAATTTTATTCACATAAAATATGAAGAAGATAAACTTTGAACATCATCTGCAGTGAGTAGGCAGTACTCAGATCAAGGTAACAGGATTTTCCCACAAGAGAGTTTACTTTTACTTTAATAAAATTGTCAGGTATTGGGCAACAATGGTCATGAATAACAATTTTTTATTTAAACTAAACCACCTCTTCTAAATATTTGATTTTTGTTGGAGGAGGACGCTGCTTGCTGGTTCCTGGCCACCTGGCTAGCTTAGACCTGAAATAATCACACAGAAACTGTATTATTAAAATCACTGCTTGGCCCATTAGCTCTAGCTTCTTATTGGCTAACTCTTACATATGAATTTATCCCATCTCCATTTATCTGCATATCGCCATGTGGCAGTGGCGTACTGTCAAATTTCAGCATGTCTGTTTTTTGTTGTGGCTCCGTGGCCTCTCCCTGACTCTGCCCTTCTTTCTCCCAGCATACAGCATAGCTTTCACCACCTAGTTCTGTTCTTCCCTGCCATAGGCTCAAAGCAGTTCTTTATTCATTAACCAATAATATTCACAGCATAAAGAGGGGAATTCCACATCAGATTTTCACTAAAAAGAAGTTAACTATTGCCAACATCATTATCACATTCAGAACCACAGCAAGCATCTTAAAATCACCATAGCAAACAGAACTGGCCTGCATTGCTTTGATTAGAATAGACATCAGAATAAATTTCCTGTAGAAATCTCATATTTTAAAGTTATAAATTGATATTAGAATCAAACTCATGGTATGATCAAGGTAGTTCCCCTAGCCTTTATAAATCTTGTTCTATTTATCTATAAAGTGGAGGATTGTAACAGATTATCTCCTACAGTCTTCATGAAGATAAATGAAGAGTAATAGGTATACAAAACATGTATTAAGTTCGTGGTTTGCATTTTAAGAAGATTGCTACCATTGACATACATTTCAACCCACATAGAAATTAAGATACCAGCATTTTACCTCAAATATAATTCTAGACTTTTACAACTGCTAGTATAGTTCACCTAGAAATGATTTAATGTTTCTTATAATTTTAGTCACAAATACAAATTATACCATGACAGATATCCCTCAAAAAATCTAAATTATGAGAAAGGAAGCTGTTGAGGAGTGATTTTCTCTGACACAATATTTCATGTCTCAAATCTGTTGAGGTAACATGACAATGTCTAAGAAAA